>JAHLJT010002406.1:194028011-194058450 GCA_031308135.1 Acheta domesticus
TGGGTCCTAAGATTTTAGAAAAAATAGTTTGTATTAATGTCACTCCAATCGGATATCCAACTGCTGTTAAAGCATATCCAAGTAAAATTGTGAAATGGTCATTGCTGGTGTATAATAGCACCATTCTTGAATTGATGGACAACCCAAGCTCAAAGTAATATTAATAGTATGATTGAAATTTATGATTGTCCCATTTGCCATTGTTATTGTGATGTTAAGATCATCTGAAATAAAATTGAATGAAAGACATAAAATTAAATATTCAAGACAAATACCATTATTTCACTTGTGGTGTTTTATTTTGAGTAATAAGTTTATTAAATTTTTATTTGAAATATTTAAGTAATACAATAATAGAAGAAAGAAAATTGAAATCTCTATATTTTTAATTTAGTTTTTGGTAATTTATTTACCATAATTCTTCACGGGAACCAGGATTTTCTCAAGCTTTATAAAGTTTTCAACCTGACCACGATAATTCATTATTGACCATGATTCTCTCTTTGGAACTGTACACTAATATTAAAGGCCAAATGTCTCCATATGATCACAAAAACTGTAGCAATATTGAGCCAAGAAATGCGCTCAAAAAGAGGTTCACAAATTGTTAGTGCATACCTGCAGGAGTAGGCCTACATGATAGACTTGCAGGTCCACCTGGAGGTACTTACACATAGATGCAGGTAGGTGTACTGTGTATTTCCCCCAAAAATATTTCGATTTAGGTGTATTGTAAGATTTCCTTGTTTGACATAATTGTATTCATGATTTTGGTACGTTATTAAGACTTTTCACAATATATCAAGAAAAAGTGCTTTATTTTATCAAAGAGTTATTGACTTTTTTTGCAATACTAGCTTGATTAAAAATAGATATACAATAAACTCATTGTGATGGGAAATTTTGGTTGACTAGTTGAGTTTAAATGTATGAATTTGTAAATAATTTGAAAGAAGTTCTTTGTCTATGAATTATCATTATCCTTCTAGTACGCATATAACAATGCTCTCTTTTACCATGTATCCCCTGCTATTGTGTGTTAAGGATGTTATATTTAAGTATGGATTGAGTGGAAAAAAAATTCACAGCGAGGTTAAAGTTGTCATGCTTTAATATAAGGTTACCACAACAAATGTGGTTTTAAAAGTTTAAATGTTTACCTGCCTACCTGTTACAGAGTGAAATAAAACTGGGATTTTTTTTTGGATCACAGAGTATATAAAAAGCTTCCATCAGAAAGAATTTCACGAGAACCCCTTAACTGACTTAACCCCTTAACATGCATTTTCGTGAAGAAGTGAGACCCTGATTATACAACTGATGGAAATGAAATAATTTTTATAAGTCTGAGTACGTGTCTGGCAGAATCAGTTACACTAAAATGTATAGTAGGATTTGTCCATCTTCACAGTTATAATTATTCAAATTGAAACTAAAATGTAGCATGTTGTAAATTTTCATACTAACAAAATTATTGTGTTATTCTAATAGACACCAAGTTTTTTACTTTATTGTGATGTTTTAGAGTCAAGTTTCTTTCATATTCTTGTAATTATTTATCATGTAAAATTTAAAAATACTTTTTTGAAAATGCCTTAATAAATTAGCCTGATAAGTAAATTAAAAAAACACCACTTAGGGGCAATTGGGGGCCATGTTGGCACATTGAACATTTAGTCATATGCAAGGACTAAAAATCTATAAATTGTATGAGAACTGGTATCTATGAACTATATAGAGTAGACTTATTGAAAGTTGCTAATATCTTGGTCATCCTTCATTCTTTGAAAATAATGCAGATTTTCAACAAATGTGATGTTAATGCCATATCATCTGAACTCTTGACCTTTTTATATCTTGCTGAAGGAGTGTAAACTCCAGAAAGGTAAGATAATACCTGATTGAGTTTCTGCTATTTGAGGTGGGGAAGGTCCCCAAGGATATAAAGGGCTCTTCCTACCACCATCAGAAAAATCCTCCCCAAAGCAGAACCTTTCTTTCAGGAAATCTAAAAAGAGATAAAAAAACACAATTTTAAATGTGAATTTAAATACTCTTTGGGGTCATAAAAAAAAAGTTTGCTTCTATAAGTGTGTGAGAGGGGGAGAAGGGGTTTGGATAACCGTTGCAATTACGAAGGAGGAAAGGGAAGAGATTGATAGGGAAAAATCATTCTAACAATATGTCTAAGCTTTCATGGCTTATCTCATGAGGCTCTTCACTGTCTGGACAAGGTTTTGTGGAAACTTGTAATGCAAATTGAGTAAATTATTAAGAACTGTATGTATAGCGTATTGAGGAGAACCTCAATGACTTAAATTTTAAATAACGGGTGCAGAAGTGGTAATTGAATATATTTTCCTATAAATTAATGTATGAAAGGAACAATGAAGGATTATAGCGAATGGGAAAAGGTGATTGGTTGACAAAAGCCGATGATGCCCGAAAGGCATAAAAAGAAACGGGTTACAGCTCATACTGCGCCGAACAGGCCGACAGTAGGCGATCGTATAAAAAGCTATTGCTGAGAGATGAAATGGGAGATCGTAGAGTGGTGGTAGGGTTCGGTTAGAGGCAGTAGCGTACCGAGGTGAGGTCGGGCCCGCCAAAAACTTTTTTTCGGGTCGCCTTTATAAAAGTGTACAGCAGAGAGTAGTGTTACCTTACAAAATAAAAATATCCTTTCACAAATTGACACTTATCCTGGTCTATGATCATTGTTACTAACATCATCTTCATCAATGTTATTAACACCATCTACGTCAATGTTACTAACAGATCCTGATTTAGAAACAGGGTTACATTAGCTACGGAAGCGGGAAAAAAAAATCTTTCTTCTGGTGATGCTATTTTTAATCTTTTATTGTATCATATATCGTAAAGTATCAGAGAGAGTATCAAGTAATAAATATTTTTTACAATCGCAAAACCTTCAAAATAAAAATAGGCCCGCTCTTACCCGAGCCCGCCCGCATTGCGAGCTTTGCGGGCCAAAACAGTAGGCCGCTAGTCAGAGAGGAGGTTGTAGGAAGATGCTGTAAGGGTCGGTCACGCGTCGCGAAAATGAGTTTCTGTTGAAACATATTCGAAGACTTAAATAATTTCTGGATAGAAGTAATAATTGAGGTGGTCGCGATTAAGAGAATATGAATTTGGACGTATTAATTACAAATTAGCTCGGGCAAGGAAACTGGAACTTTAAAACTTTCATGTGCGGAACAATATGGATATAACCTGTATGTTGTAATGAAGATAGAAGTGTTTGCGAGATCAATTCGTCGTTAAAGATTGCTGTGTAGTCTTTAGAAAGCGAAGTAAAATTTTGGCAAAAACGAAATTCTAAATTTTGTTAAGGCAAGATTGTAGTCTAATTTAAAATTAATTACAATAAAATGAGTTAGTAAATGGCCATTAAATGGGTTTCGAAATAAATAATAATGCATAGATCTGATCACGAAAGTGATGCATAGTCGTTGTATGTAAACAGTGTGACTCAGATTGTTTATTTTTCATTGTATTATATAATAGTTACAGTAAATATTTATAAGTGAAAGTTCATGTTAACTTGAAAACATAAATCGACTGTAACGGTGCCCCAAGGAAGATATTTTGAATGAAATTAAATAACGTAGGGCAGGGCTGTCAAACGGAGCACGTACGTGCTCGGAGCGCGCTTGCGCTCTGCAAGGGCACGCAGTGCCCGCGATGAAGGGAAGTCCGCACTCCCATTTCTCAGGGATGCACAGAAGGCAGTCATGGCGGGACGCGAGAAGACAAAGTTTCAGTCCGAACGGGCTCTTGATTTCGTGTGCAGTGAGTGTGGGGGAGATGCACTTGTTTGATAAATGTTCATCATTACTCCATATTTTTAAGTGGTTTATTACGAGTATTTTCACACGAAAGAAATGAATAGTGTAATAATAGTGTTTTTCTGATATTATGTTATACAATACTGATATTGATTTAGTGTGTATTTTGGTTTATATATATATAATATATATATATATATATATATATATATATATATATATTCTTCAAAATATTCATTTGAGTTATTTGTAATTAGTGTTAATAGTTCTCATATATTGCGTTCTCTAACACTAAGTAGAAATGTGCGTTAATATTTCCTTGCTGTAATGATCAATGCTTGTATAACTGCAGTTTCTGTTTACATGTAAATTTCCATTAAAAGTTGGTAACATTTAATAAATGTCTGATACACCTACCCGTGTATTTGACCAACCCGCCGCATTCGTAGGAAGTTTTCTCACCCCGCTTTCCGCTGTGACACAAGTGACTTCGCTTCGCTGATATCCCCGCATGCTACAAACCTTTGCGAAGGCCATTCGCGTGCTCGTTCGTCTGACGGCCGTGACGCAGGGCATTGTTTCACTATTGTAATTAGCATTAATTTGGCGTTATTATTTTAATAGTAATTAAAATGTCTCCATTGGTCCTAGAGTCCTCAATGAAGATTATAGAGCTGATAACTCATAATGAGCGTTGCATTTCCAGGCCTACTCTTTAGTAAATTGGAAAATAAATCCCTGAGATATACAGTTTTATTGTGATTACGAGTTTAATACGATTTTTTATATAAAAATCTGAGCTAATAAATATAATGATAGAAATTACGAGAAATAGAAAGGAGGCAGGGAAAGGAATAATTGCATTTTAGTATAAAAATTAGATTTGTCTTGCAATGTCTTTTTACAGACGTTTGAAGGATTAACTATCTAGTTAGATCCTTTTTTTAGATATTTTAAAAAATTACTAATTTTACAGACAATTTAAAGTTTTTAACTTGTCATTAAGTTCAATTTATGATATTTTTTGTTTTTTCAAAAATTACACAAATGTAATTTTTTTAAAGACCTATCACAAACCGTTAATATGCACATTTCCACCAATTGTAAACGCTATTGTATTTGTGAATTAAAGTGCTTCAAAGGACTACTAATGAAGTTTTTCAAAAACTCAAAAATTCTGTGAAAAGAGCTTCGAATTTTGAATTTTGAATTTTCAATAACATTTAACGCCATTTTCTTTAAAACGGCTCCAAATTTTTCAAAGAAAATTGCCGTATATGAAGAGGTTTTACTGTTCTTTAATATTCTTAAAATATATTTCCGTTCTACCATAAGGAAAGCGAAAATTAAGAAAATGTCAAAAAATGTTCTTTACGCAGCGATAGAAGGCAGCTGGCAAGAGTATGTGACAAGTCCGATAGCTAACCGAGACCAAAGGAAATAGAAAACTAATACGGGGAAGTTCTGTAGCACCACTAGTTTAAGAACTGTGATTTTATTACATAAGATTCAGACGCTAAAGGTGACGCAAGTAAGCGTTTATTAATGAAGTGTGGGAGTTCCGAAGATAGAAAACTTTAGATTTCGTTGCTGAATGATAGAATAATTAACGGGATGTTAACAAATATAAATTTTAGTGGTGAATTTTATATGAAATTTTGCCAAGCAAAGATTACGATCGATGGTATTGTTTAGGAAATAGGACGTTTAGACAACGTGGATAAAACAGTCAAAATAGAAATGTCCAATCGAGGCTTCCGTGATTGATTCAACTATCAATAGTTTGGGCTATTCTTAATATTATTAGGTTAAGAAGTTTCTCTGTGGTGTCGTCATAGAGAGTGCTTAATGAGGTCGAGTTTCAGGAGCCTAAAAATCGCAACTCTGGGCTAAGGGAAGGCAAACCCTCACAGGAAACTAAGAGCGGAAGGAACTCTCCAGGCATGGAGAAGCCACTTATTCTACGGGAGGAAATCCCAAAATAAAACGCCTGCTGCCTTGCAGGAAAAGTTGAATCGCCAAAGACTAGAAGTTTTATGTATTGTCTCAAATTTCCCCGACTGTCCAACTATTCTTCAAAAAATTCCTAGAGTTTTCCAGATCAGTGAAATTCTCTAACTTTTATGTTTTCCAGAAAGTTGCCAATCTTCAGTTAATTAAAGCTGCTGGAAACGATTTATTTCTTGGTCAAGGATGAACTCTCAGACTTGCCAGACGACAATGGGGGAATTTGCATCTTGCGTTCTCTTATGTAGCGCATAGATCTCTAATGTAGTTCACAAGTAGTCCCAAAAACTAAGTTTTTTTGTAGGAGTATGTGGAATTATAGAGGAGTATACGAATTCAGGGCATTTGGCAGAATTAGAAAAATCCGGCGGGATAGCGGGCCACATGTCGATATTCAGGACCATCCCAAATTTTCAGGACGTATGGCAACCCTACTCAAGATTGAAGCCATGGGAATTCACCTCAGCAGACTATTGTGGGCCCTTTCTTACAAAGCCCGATAGGTGCCGGGCACGTTACAAATCACAGATAATAGTGATTGGGTACCATGCTACCAATGCCGTTTATTTAGACGAAGAAGAAAATCACAAACGAATTCTAATACTCTCTAAAACTATTTGGCTCCCGCAAGAGCTATCCCAGAGTAATTTATAGTGACAATACAATGACCTTTGTAAAAGCCAAAAATCAATTGACTGAGCTGTCCAAGGCTTAATACCAATCAGGAGCAGTCGGTACTCATAACTTTCTTGCTATACGCGGAGTGGAATAGGAATCGTCCTCCACGATCATCATTTCGCAATGGATTTGCGGAAGCAGCCAAAGGCTCTAAAGTTTTTATCTGTGCATACGCTATCGGACAAAATCGCATTTCACCTTCTGAGCTGTAAGCATTATTAGCTCAGGTGAAGCACATCTTACACTTGCGGCCTCTGGCTGCAGAGTCTGAGAAGAATACTGAATCATTCATACGAATTCCAAATTAATTTATTGGGATTCGTTTAAAACGTTAGCCTTAGGTCAAGAATCAAGTAGAATTACGCGACACCCCGACGCAATTATACTGTAAGGAATCAATTAAACTATTTGGAGGTTCCGGATTTACCTTTCATCTCTAAAAGCTCGCACACAATGGAAATCCGTCTCCCTAGATCTTCAGGTGGGAAAGTTTGTCATTCTAATTGAGGATTCGCCCCCCACTCTTCTGGAATGTCGGTATTATCACTGAGATCTTTCCCGATACGAAAGGTAGCGTTCGAACAGTCCAGATTAGTATCGCGTCATGTATCACGAGGCCAGCCCAGAAATTACGTATTCTTCCGAAGAAAGTTTAACATCAATTCGAAATTTCCCTCAGGGGCACAGAAAAGTATGTGCTAAGGGAGTCAGGTCCGAGCAATACCCCAGGCAATATGCCTTGTTAGATGCTTCTCTATTCCAGATAAAAATTCCACTCATCTGGACGCTTTCTCTATGCTTTGTCAATCTGCCGCTAATTTAGTCACCATTCCTGTCCCACGGACGCTCATTACTGTTTCTTCCTGGAATTAAAATAACACCACTCATTTTAATGAAATTAGGCTTATCGTATTCGGTTGGTTTTTTAAATACTTAGCCACGGGACGCGAAAATTGAATAACCTTCGAAAACAATCATGTCAGGGTGTTACCCTTGGTGGAGTCAGAAGTGTGGCTGAAAAACAATTGAATCTTCGCTAAGAACCTTCTTATCAACCAACCACACGCAAGGTCAATATAAAAACATGTAAGTTCCTCTTGTCTTGCAGTAACTGGTTCACAGCATCTCCCTACTCTTAAAATGGGCACCTAAGTCGAAGTCGATGTCTCCATTTGGGTATTTCAAGCATCCTTATAATGAGTTACTTAGCTGAAGAAGATTAACCTCTCATTTGTTGTAGTCACTACGACTAGTTCTTGTAAAACAGTATTTCGCTAAGATTTGGTAGGAAAATAATTTTTCTTGCAGAGGTCTTGCTCGACTTCTGGGTAAAGAAAGTCTACTATACTTTGACACCCTCATGACGAATGATTTCATAAATGTTATTTTATAAATGTAGGATATCCACAAATGGACAATGTAAAATAGAATTTATTGTTTAAAGGTTAGTAGGGGCATGATTGTTTTCCTTTTATCGACTTTTCTGTATTCCGACCTCTCTCAAAGTTTAATGAGTTCATATTTGTTCAAGTATTACATTGGTAGCAGCTGGATTGCGCAGTACGACGTTATTAGTGTCCCGCCATCGTGGGAAATTCTGCTAGGCCGACGGGCCGTCACTCGCCGGGGAGCGGTGCGTTCAACTCCCCCGGCAATGTTGCCAACTGGAAGGTTTCAAGTCTCGTCCTGTACAAATGCATGTTTTCCGTTCTTCTCGAGTACTCGGTTTGTGATGGCTCGCACGAAGGTCACGCTAAAAAAGTGCTTGTGTATGACGACACATACGTAAAATGCACTTAGTTGAGATAGTGTCAGCGGGAATTTATTAGGGCGTATCCGAGAATTAGGACTCTACCTATGAATACAATTGAAAAACTGGTGAAAAAAATGAAGGAGTCAAGGTGTACTGTGATATACGAAAATATTATATGTTTTGTCAATAACATTTGCTGTAAATGGGTTGGGTTAAAAGGGTCGGCAAATGGCAATATACAGCCTTAGCAACGCCGGCATAGTTGTTGGCAAGGTCAATAAACTGCATTCAGGCCTTGAATAGGTGGGGGGCGCTGGCTAGAAAGACTTATAAAATAATGTGGGATTGGTCTGAAAAGGAATGACTATCGAGGGCGTGGCTACTTGATTTGGCAAGAAGTGAATGGATTGGCTAAGGGAGAATAGACTGTCGAATTTTGTCGTTTTGTTTAGAAAAATAAGAATGAAGGACGGATACCGAGGCGTTGAGGCGAAAAACGGGGGAGTAAATGGCATTCTGATAGAGGTCGTCGAGTAGTACAGATCGCTCGCGAGATTAACATAAGGGGAGTGGGACTTGCAAGTTTTGACGTGAGACTCAATAGCTTTCGGACTCTGAAAGTTGATGGGCAGAAGTAAATTCGATTAGGACTTTGAAAGTTTTTTTTTTCGTATTGCAGTTTGGACTAATGTTTTAACACGTAGTTGGGGAGAACTGGAAACTGTAAATATCACGTAAGAACCAGTAAATATTCTAGGCAGTGAGGGCCGGATTCGTCGGCAGTGTCGCAAGATCAGAAGAAAGAAGCTGGACTTGGGATTATCTGCATTCAAGTGGGAAGATACTGCGGGGCGTCGTCGATCAAGACGTTAGATAAGTACTGCAGTACAAAGGTTTTATTTTAAAAGGTCATGACCTAAAGGCAGAACGATTGTCAAATTGTTGAATAAATTGTTAAATTTTTCTTTTGGAAATGAAAAGATTTTCATTTGGTCAATCACAATTGTTAAGTAGTTAGAGATATATAATTATTTCCTTTCAGATTCCTCGCCATACTGTATAGTTGGCAGATCAAGTAATCGGCTATCTAGTCGATAGCGATTATCTATTACGGGACCCATTGACCCAGCTAGCCGGACATTTATCCATTCGTTTAAATTAGCTGTGGAAGTATTGGTTTCAATTATCGTAACCTGTTCCTGGCGCCCAAAATTTTACTATAAATTCGGAACGGGTCACGATTATAACTGTCCTAAGGTGAATGATGTCAACGATCTCGTAATAGTTTATGACGAGACATTGTTGGTACATTTCAGTACTAGTGAAGAAAAAGTAAGCACCCCGTCTTAACTGAAGAGAAATTGCGTGACATTCAAACGTGACCGGAACACGCTCCTCAAACCCTTGTCTCGTTTTGCTCAACAGGCCGGTATTTCGAAAGAGCATGCAAGGAAGGACACAAACATTTTGAGGATATGCCGTACAAAAGGACTGTTGTGCTCTCATTAATGCCCGTCGATCCGTCAGCAAGAGTGCCCTTTGCAAATTAGTTTTCGAAACGTGTATATGATGGTAATCTTGATCCGTTTATAACCTCCTTTTCTGACGAAGTTTGATTTTATCTCAATGGCTACGTTAATAGCCAAACTAACTGCGTAATTGCAAGAATAATTAGGGGACAATGTAAAGGACAGATACCAGAATACCACAAGATATCCTTTACCGACCGAACCAGAACTGGCTTAGGAGAAGACAAGAATGCCTCAGAGCCTACGATGAGCAGTTCCAGTAGTTACTACAACTTGAGAACAGTTTAAACTTTTTTTCCGGAAGCGAAATGCCACCTACCCTCTTCGGCGATTCCACCGATCGCACAGCCTCGATTTCCGCGGCGTCCGTGGCCTCGTTGGCCGAGGCAAAATCCACGCGCGACCGGCACAATTATAAAATGGTCACACTGCATCTTTAGTGGTTGTTTCTCTTCTTCATCTGCTTAAAAGCTGCATACTACTTGATATATCAAGAAGAACATCACGCCGCATCGAAATGTGACATCGCACATCATTGCCCCGACACCTCCAGCAGTTTATTTCGCGATGTGCTCAGTCGCGCAAACTCCGCGCGAAGAAATAAGGTCAAAAGTCCTCGACAAAGGTCTACTGACAATCGAATTGTCACCGGTCCGACGAATTGGGGTCGTGTGAATTGTAATTTAATGTCACGTAAAAGACTAGCACATGAAGCGCGGAAAATCGAATTTAGCGTAATTTTGCATCTTCGAAATTCGTAAACTCATATTTAAAAAACGTACGTGACCTATTAAAGAAGTTATTTATTAGAACATTTCATTTAACAAAAGAATATCAATAATGTCGTTTTACAATGAATTTTTTTGCAATTTTCGAAAATACAGAGTGTTTGCCAAAAATTCGACCAGCACTATTTTCTTACATACGAGAAAAAATAAAGAAACATTTAGAGACGTTTTTGAGAAAATACCTATCGTAAAATTGCATATATTTCAAGAAAAAACTACTCGCACTTTTGCAAATATGGACTTGATCTCATTTGAAGATGTGTTTTTCATTAACGATTTCATTAAAAAAAACTATCTTGAAGAAGGAAGGCTGTCGCAAAAATTGAACTTTTGCAATTTAAAAAAATCTGGTAGTTGAACGAAAATCAACGCCACTTCTTTAAGCGTCTTTTGCAATCAGAAAAAATTACAGAAACAATTTAGAGCCATTGTTGAGAAAATTTGAATTATATGTTGATGCTTCTTGTAAAGCACATCCAAAAATAAAAACACCCATTTCAAATTCAAATCAATCAGATTGTTCGGGAATATCAATTTTGGTGAAAATACTGCTAAAGGTTTAGCCACTAGCGTGGTTCGCAGAGAGGCGGACTGACGTTTTGCCGTCAATCGATTTTTAGGTATCCAGGGCCCACCAATTGTTGAATCTGACTATTCAACGTATTAGAGGAAGTAATGCACTACAGAGAGAAAGATTTATTCATTTATCATTATTTATTTATTTTTCATTATTAAGAGTGTTTATTGAAAATTATCCGCATTCTCTCGCAACATTACAATTCTTTCTCTATACTGTGCAAGCAGTAGACGTGAAAATAACTAGTCGTGCTACAGAATGGCACTCTTTCTCGTACTTGTTAGTTTTTTTAACATTTCTTTAGTCTGGGCTAGCTTTTCGGGCCATCCCTCTTCCTAACTGGGGCCATCCCTCTTATCAACTTTTTTTGTATCAGGAACAGATAGTACTAGTTTTTCCTGTCGGAAATCATCATATTTTCCCGCAGCATTACATAAGTAAAAATGAAAAAAGGAAGTTCTTCGTGTGTCAGCAGAAAATATTCCAAAACAAGAAATGGAACATAGCGAAAGTGTTGGGAGACCGAAGAAGAGATGGTAAGATCAGAACAGCCCTAAGGTCTAAAACGGGCAAGTCAGAAGAAGAAGGGAAATATAGAGCCATTAACGTTGGACTTTCTTACTTTCTAGAATACGTATTTTTAAAAATTGGATAATGATGATATTCCGTAACTTTCAGTATCTGTATCTAGTGACTCTATAATTGGTACTATTGGAGAGACATCTGGCAGTACACTTCGATAGTTTTCACGGCACGGAATTCGATAGTTGAAGAGAGTTTGGGGTTAGAGGAGGGGTAGGATGTTAGGAGAAACTGCAAAATACAGCAACATCAGAAAGCCATCCCTAAATTGACAGCAAGTGGAGGCTCTCTTGATTTTGAGGCGGTAATTAATTATTAATGTCGGAATTTGATTTCATTCCGTCATTGTGTCCCCTAATGGGTTTAAAATTTGCTTTCAATTTATTTCCAAATTTGTAAATAGAAATAATATTTTCTGAAGTGACAATGAATCATGCGAATTTCCATTATTTTGTTAAAAATGAAAGTTAAAGTGTTAGCTTTAGAATTCACAATGTATTTAATGTTGGAGACACACTTATGCAACCCCCACTGACTTCTTTCTACCTTATTTATTTATGGCATTCAAGAACTCCGATTCAGTTGTTGCATGTAAGAAAATTGATTTATTATTTATTTATTGTGTTTTGGTTCATTTTATGTTTATATAACTTTGGATGATATGTTATATAATTAATATCTCTGTGTAGGCGTGTATGAATAATCAATTTATGAATATGATTATAACATGTAAATTGCGTTATATTATGAGTATAACATGAACGAGCTTTTCTCAATATTCACCATATTCGTATATTCAGAATATGAATATAATTTATGTACATATGAATGTTGAATATATTTTTTCTTAATATTTTTATATTGGTTGCTCACCTTTTGCACAACGGTCCTATTGCTACGAAAGTCACACAAGCTATTACAGCACCCACAGACATTAGAATTCCCATGTAATACACAGCTTCTTCTTTTGACCAAGCAAATTGATCCATAGTAAGTGATGTCCCTAACCTGGAAACAATGATTTAATGCAATTTCTTTGAATACATAATTTCATAATTAAATGCATAATTTGTATACATTTATATATGCTTTTAACAATGACGCAGTCACGGTGGACTAATCTCTTGGTACTTCAGCCTTCCCCAGAAGCCAGTAACACATGTACAAGTATAAGTTTTATTGATTTTCTCTAGTACTGTAATGAAAGTCATCATTCAATATCGCAATTGTTATAAAGTTATAAATAACAATAAAATTAATTTTAAATTCGGTTTAAAGTTTCAAACATAGATTATCTGAACTTTACTCCTAAAGCCCCCCCCTCACAAACAATTCCTGGTTGAACCATTGGTTTAAAAAAATACTTACGTTTCAAGTAATACAAAATTAAAGACAAGAACAAAAAAGGCACTAATGAGTGTCCAAGTAGATATGTAATCTGGTTTATTATCTTTCCACGTTGCTTCTTCTGAAAAATAAACAGGATGAAGAAATAAAAATAAATTTGCTATAATGATAAATACAGTAGAACACAAAACACTTGATAGGTTTTCTAAAATATTGAGATTTAGAAATTACATTCAACCTATCATCTTTGCTGAACTACAAAAGTAATTCAAGACAAAATAAGGTTGGCAGGAATGGAGGAATAGTAGGTAGGAATGCAGAAAGGAATAGTAGGTAGGTATGAAGGAAGGAATAGTAGCTAGGTACTATGCACGCACGTTTTCTTGATCCTCCAGCTCCCTAATTCTCGCTCAGCCCGACACAGCTCGGACCGGTAGAAAATATGAGCTCTTCAGAACATCACGGCTCAGTTTGCAGTGCTGCCCACCTTCTTCCTTTCCAATGCGGACTTCCTAGTGTTTGGTCTCTCTTTCTATCGATCTGAGTTCTTTCTTGTAATTCTTGTATAAATATTAATTTATTCTTCAGCATTAAAAAAAGTATTGCGTTGTTTCCCATTGCTATCTAGTCCGACACGCGTTATTATGCTGCGTTTTCTGTCAATGAAGTTGACAGCACTGCACTGTCATGACAACCCAGCTCTTCCCGCACCCCCGCAGTGGAGTATGAAGAAATAGTGTGCGATTAGTAGGTTGGTAGGAAGGAAGAAATAGTTATTAGGTAGCACGGAAGGAATAGTATTTAAGTAAGAAAGGAGGAAAGGAGGAAAGGAGGAAGGAATAGTAGTTAGGTAGGAAGGGAGGAAGTAATAGTAGGCAGCTAGGTAGGTAGGAAGGAAGGAAGGCAGGCACGCGGGTAGGAAGGAAGGCACGTAGGTAGGTTAGAAGGTAGTGAGGTAGAAAAGTAGAAAGAAAGAAAGAAAGATCGGTAGGTAGGTAGGTAGGAAAGGAAGAAAGATAGGTACATAGGAACGGGAGAAAAAAGAGTGAGAATAAGAAAAATGTAGGTACCTGATTCAGCTCCCTGATTGAGCATTGCTTCTCTAGCAGCAATTGGTCGTTCAATAAATACAAAAGGTAAAAACATAATGAAATTAACTATGCTCATTATAACATTCATCCACCCTGCTGCTGAATACATGTTAAGCGTGAGTTGACCTGGAATAATCTCCACTCCATCATCTCCCAACTTGGTAACTGCTGCCTGTAAAGCTTGAAACCAGAAAAAATAGTCTTGAGTTTTTAATTACAGTAAATACTTCTAATAAAAATATGAGATATTAACTTTTTTATTGTTAATAGTATGATGTTCAAACCAAGTTCTATAAACTCTGCAGCTAGGTTTAATATGCTGCAAATATTAGAGGAATCCTGACAACTTTGAGTGAAAAATCTTTTGTAACACTGTAGAGGGGAAACCTGTCATATTTCTGGCAGAAAGATAGTGGAAAGAACGAAAGAGAAGGGAATAAAGAAAGATAATAGAGAGAAAGAATGAGAAAGGAATAAAGAAAGATAGCAGAAAGAAAAAAAGATATTGGAAAAAAAGATAATGGAAAGAAAGAAACATAGTGGAAAGAAAGAAAAAAGTGGAAAGAGATAAAGAATGAAAGATAGTGGAAAGAAAGGGAAGGATATAAATAAGAAAGGAAGAGAAAGCTGGAAATAAAGGACAGAAACAAGGCTGGAAAGAAGGAGAAGAAAGTAAAGAAAGAAAGACAACGAAGGAAGGAAGGAAGGAAAGAAAGAAAGAAAGACACGGGAGGAAAGAAAGACTGTAAGAAAGAGACGAATGAAGGAAGGAAAGAAAGACACGGGAGGAAAGAAAGAATGTAAGGAAGAGAAGAATGAAAGAAGCAATAAAGAGAAGGAAGTAAAGAATAAAGAAAGAAATATCTAAACACTATTTACGTGTAATTATTTCAACAGTATGTACGTAATTCAGAACAAAACATGTTTCTAATAAGGAGATCGCCTCAAAGTTTTAAATATGTGTAATTTTTTAAATTGAAAAGACACTTGTGGCTAACTTTAAAACATTCAGTATTTTTTCTGTGTGAACTATGCATGAAGTTATTCTTGTTTTGTTGCTAGTCAAAATGACCAAGTTCGTAATTACTTTTTTGCATAAATACTAGAACTAATAAATTGAAAATAATCATGTTAAAAATTATAAATGTATTTTTTTTTCTTTTTACGTAGATTTCATGAGAGATTGAATAAAAGCTTCGTATCAGCATTTTCAACTGGCCGACAGCTTTTAGTATAACATGAAATATAATTTTTCAATTAGAATTCCATTCTTAATATTTAAATACTAATTTTAAATTTATTTATTTACTCAACATGTTTAATATTCCATGTTTTCATTATATTATTTTTGACGATAGTGTATTACAGCGCGCCAGGAAAGTCTCTCCGCAGTGGCACCTTTCTGGTGAGTGCTAGCAAACAGAAATTGTGTTGTTAGTACGAGCTGCAGCTTGTATAAAGTAAATTGCGTACTCATCACAATTATAATAGATGCTGGAAGTGTCCTCTTTACTTGTTTACCATTGATCCGTTTGCTACCAACGTCAATGCAATTTTTAAAACGAAGACCTGACTCTGCTCAGTGTAGAGAGACTTTCCTAGCGCACTACAATAGTTCTTATTATAATATTCAGTGATCATCTTACCTGGTCCCACAATAAAACCTAAAACTTGGGCAAGAGAAACCATTGATACAGCACCCGTCCTCTCTTTTAGAGTGGTAGCAGCTGACAAATAGGAACGACATACAGCAATATTGGCTGAAAAAATGTATATTTTGAGTAAATCAAGTCGATTGAAAATCTTAATCTTAAATTTTAAATTAAATATTGCAGTTGTATCATTAGAATTAATGAAATATTTACAAAAAATTACCTGAACTTACACCAACTAAGAAACGGGCTCCTAACATCCAATATTTATGATGAGAAGGAAACAGTTCAAGTGTAGAGTAAATTCCACTAGCGAGTGTAAAAAGAGCCAGGGAAAATAATGATGGAATGCGTATTGATCCCAAATAATTGCCCCCACCATCCCACAAGGGGAGAGAACAACATCTGGCCTAAAGGATTTGCTCCAACAACATAGCCCATAAATTCTTTTCCAGCTCCAGGATCCAGCTACAAAATTAAGAATTATTTTTAATAACTGATGTATTACATTATTTTCTACAAATTCTTTTGGCGTAATATTTGTCCTTGTTTTATTTTTACATAAGCAAATAATAAATTTGGAAAACGAAAAATAATGATAAACCATCAATCTTAAGAATATACAAACTCTTTTATAAAAATACATATGTTTAAATGGTTCTTTTTTATAATACGTAAAATTACACTTGATTGATAAAGAAATACATTAAATTGATACCCAAATGATATCACATATTACCTTGTCCAAATATGGCCACACTCCAGTTAGAATGCTGCTGAATCCCAAAGACATGAGAAACATTGTAAAATATATTACGTAAATTGACAGCCATCTCTCGCGCCTCTCTCTACTGGTTTCCAAAACACTTTCTTCCTTTGGTGTATTTCTAAAAAAAAAGAATAAAATCGTTATATAATTATGCTGGATGAAAAATGTATACATATTTTCTAAATTGCATAGTTGAGAAGTGAGAGTGCATAAGGCAACGTTAGCCGAATTGCTTAACTATGCTCTGTGAAGTCACTGATGTTAAGCGATTCGATAGGTGACCATTTGAGAACACCGGTTACTAACGATGCCGAGCCTCTCAAGGAAAGGATAAAATGCAATGGCTGACTATGACGCTACGAGACAAGGAAAACTTAAAGGAGGATTACTCCATATATTACAATGACCAATAGATGGCTAAAAGTCATTTTTGCAATAAGGGCGCAACAGAATAAGACAAGTTTTATTAACCCATTACTGCCCAGAATGATTCTGTTCGCATAGCGCTCGCCCATTGTTGTCGCGTTCGTGCCCGCACAGGAGCCGTTGCAGACCTCTGATAGAATGTTTTTGCCACTTTTAGTGCTATTCATTGTTATGTTGCTAAATTATACTACTAGAGCGCTCCTAAAGCGCCAAACGTTGGTTATTGAGTTTTTTTTTTTCTATAAGAAGAAGCAAAACCGTTGAAACTTTGCTGCATAAGCCCCGTCAACTGTTTTACATCGGCCTCTCCCTCCGACTTAACCACAGGCTTATAGCAGCTAAGCACGTTTTTAGATGAAGATTCGAACCGACCCAAGTCATGTGTACACTCTGGCCAGGAATGTACAATGACTTAGCGATCACGGCTAAACCAAACATCTGGCATTCAAGAATGAAAAATCTTGCTTGTATGTTTCTTTTAGGATGCCTACGTTTACTGAAGAACTAAAATTCACAAAGTATTGCACAAGAAGCAAAATTGAGTTGACCAGAAATTAGCGTGTCATAAATGGTACGCTTGGCATTAATGGGTTCAATTATACTACAAGTACTATTTCGTGTATATTTCAGCATGTTTCAATGAATTGATAGTTTGTTAAATTTTTCGATTTTTTACTTTCCCGTATACGTACGTATATACGGAGTAATATACGTTGTATAGGGAAAGTTACGTAATGCTGCGGAAAATCGATTTCGAGATTTCAACGGAAATACACGTTTTGGGGTCCCCTGATTCCGAAAAAGTGGGTCTTTTCAAAATGTCCGTCCGTCCGTCCGTGAACAACACTAGCGCGTAAACCATACGTGCGATTTCTTCCAAAATGGATATTCTCCGGTCGATCTGCGTCCACTCGAGGCGCCTCGATTTTGAAAAACTTTCTTCAACATTTCAGGGCACTTACATGAAGCCCCCCCGGACATTATCAAAATTTTCTCAAAAACCGCTCCAAATGTTTTCTTTAAATTTCTGGTAAGGATAAAGTATAATACACGTATAAATGTGACACAGGTCTCATTTTCACGGTTAACTCTGAATTTTCGAAAATTTCAAAAGTTTGGATTTTTTTCAGCGTCTTCCTACAAGTACGATATTGAAGATAGAGATTTTTCCTACAAACAAAATTTGTTTTCCAAAGTGAATTTTTTCTTTAAGGTCATGTACATTTTTTTGAAAAGGTTACGAGCTTTTGCGCAATATTGCACGCAATATATGAAACTTTTAAAAAATTACAAAAACCAGATATTCTCAAAACGGCACCAAATTTTTCTTTAAACTTTTGGTAATATAGTGCCTATTGTACTCTATGAGATGGTATAAACGCCATACTGCTCTATTCTTCTATTTTTTCAAAAGTTGCAAAAATGTAATTTATTGACTTATCTCTCACGTCGTGTATATTTACATTAGCGGCGATATTGTTTAACATTATTATATTAATGAGTACTTGTGGGTTTAAATAAGTCAAACAAAGTTTCTCGAAAATTGAATAGTTTTCTGTGAAAACTAGCTCAAAATTCCGTATTTTCTGAAACGCACAAACGCAATTTTTTTCAAAATTGCCTTCAAACGTTTGCTTCAAACTTTTGGAAAGGATAGTGGTAAGAGCACTCTTTAATATGGCGTAAAGTTCAATTTGGGGTATTCTTTTGTTTTTTTCAAAAATTACACAAATGTAATTTCTTGAAAGCTCTCTCATACCGTTAAAATGCACATTTTCAGCAATTTATAAAAACTGTTGAATTTGTCAGTGTAAGTGCTTCAAATGAAGTTTTTCGAAAACTCCAAAATGTTTGTGAAAGAGAGCTTTAAATTTCGCATTTACAGTAATGCTTTAACGCCAATTTTCTTGAAAAGGGCTCTAAATTTTTTTAACAAAAATTGCCATTTAGGACATGGTTTAATTGTTTTTTTTAATATTCTTAAATATTATTTTTGTTCTACTATAAGGAAACCGAAAAAAATCAATAAAATGTCAAAAAATGTCGTTTGGGCGGCGATAGATGTCAGCTGTCAGAGTATTGGCAAGTCCGAATAGCTATCCGAGACCAAACGAAACAGAAAACTAATACGGGAAAGTCTGTGTCATTCTGTAGCACCACTAGTTTTCTTCTCTTCGACCGTGACGAAATAGCTGACGAGATTATAACGGAAAATTTACATTCTGGACAGCTCTAATACCAAGAGAAAGGAGTTTTTTAAACGTCCGCCCGTGAACTAGCGCCTATATCGTACAAACGATTTTCGAGTGCGCAGAAGTGCGATTAGACGATTAGGAGTGCCCGAGTGCGAGTGGACGTGCCCGAGTGCGAGTGGACGTGCCCGAGTGCGAGTGGACGTGCCCGAGTGGGAGCGGACGTGCCCGAGTGCGAGTGGACGTGCCCGAGTGCGAGTGGACGTGCCCGGTGCGAGTGGACGTGCCCGAGTGCGAGTGGACGTGCCCGAGTGCGAGTGGACGTGCCCGAGTGCGAGCGGACGTGCCCGAGTGCGAGCGGACGTGCCCGAGTGCGAGTGGACGTGCCGAGTGCGAGTGGACCGTGCCCGAGTGCGAGTGGACGTGCCCGGTGCGAGCGGGACGTGCCCGAGTGCGAGTGGACGTGCCCGAGTGCGAGTGGACGTGCCCGAGTGGGAGCGGACGTGCCCGAGTGCGAGTGGACGTGCCCGAGTGCGAGTGGACGTGCCCGAGATGCGAGCGGACGTGCCCGAGTGCGAGTGGACGTGCCCGAGTGCGAGTGGACGTGCCCGAAGTGCGAGTGGACGTGCCCGAGTGCGAGTGGACGTGCCCGAGTGCGAGTGGACGTGCCCGAGTGCGAGTGACGTGCCCGAGTGCGAGTGGACGTGCCCGAGTGCGAGCGGACGTGCCCGAGTGCGAGTGGACGTGCCCGAGTGCGAGTGGACGTGCCCGAGTGCGAGTGGACGTGCCCGAGTGCGAGTGGACGTGCCCGAGTGCGAGTGGACGTGCGCGAGTGGGAGTGGACGCGCCCGAGTGCGAGTGGACGTGCCCGAGTGCGAGTGGACGTGCCCGAGTGGGAGTGGACGTGCCCGAGTGCGAGTGGACGTGCCCGAGTGCGAGTGGACGTGCCCGAGTGCGAGTGGACGTGCCCGAGTGCGAGTGGACGTGCGCGAGTGGGAGTGGACGCGCCCGAGTGCGAGTGGACGCGCCCGAGTGCGAGTGGACGTGCCCGAGTGCGAGTGGACGTGCCCGAGTGCGAGTGGACGTGCCCGAGTGCGAGTGGACGTGCCCGAGTGCGAGTGGACGTGCCCGAGTGCGAGTGGACGTGCCCGAGTGCGAGTGGGACGTGCCCGAGTGGGGGACGTGCCCGAGTGCGAGTGGACGTGCCCGAGTGCGAGCGGACGTGCCCGAGTGCGAGTGGACGTGCCCGAGTGCGAGTGGACGTGCCCGAGTGCGAGTGGACGTGCCCGAGTGCGAGTGGACGTGCCCGAGTGCGAGTGGACGTGCCCGAGTGCGAGCGGACGTGCCCGAGTGCGAGTGGACGTGCCCGAGTGCGAGTGGACGTGCCCGAGTGGGAGCGGACGTGCCCGAGTGCGAGTGGACGTGCCCGAGTGCGAGTGGACGTGCCCGAGTGCGAGTGGACGTGCCCGAGTGCGAGTGGACGTGCCGAGTGCGAGTGGACGTGCCGAGTGCGAGTGGACGTGCCCGAGTGCGAGTGGACGTGCCCGAGTGCGAGCGGACGTGCCCGAGTGCGAGTGGACGTGCGCGAGTGCGAGTGGACGTGCCCGAGTGCGAGTGGACGTGCCCGAGTGCGAGTGGACGTGCCCGAGTGGCGAGTGGACGTGCCCGAGTGCGAGTGGACGTGCCCGAGTGCGAGTGGACGTGCCCGAGTGCGAGTGGACGTGCCGAGTGCGAGCGGACGTGCCCGAGTGCGAGTGGACGTGCGCGAGTGGAGTGGACGTGCCCGAGCGGCCCGAGTGCGAGTGGACGTGCCCGAGTGCGAGTGGACGTGCCCGAGTGCGAGCGGACGTGCCCGAGTGCGAGTGGACGTGCCCGAGTGCGAGTGGACGTGCCCGAGTGCGAGTGGACGTGCCCGAGTGCGAGTGGACGTGCCCGAGTGCGAGTGGACGTGCCCGAGTGCGAGCGGACGTGCCCGAGTGCGAGTGGACGTGCCCGAGTGCGAGTGGACGTGCCCGAGTGCGAGTGGACGTGCCCGAGTGCGAGTGGACGTGCCCGAGTGCGAGTGGACGTGCCCGAGTGCGAGTGGACGTGCCCGAGTGGCGAGTGGACGTGCCCGAGTGCGAGTGGACGTGCCCGAGTGCGAGCGGACGTGCCCGAGTGGCGAGTGGACGTGCCCGAGTGCGAGTGGACGTGCCCGAGTGCGAGTGGACGTGCCCGAGTGCGAGTGGACGTGCCCGAGTGCGAGTGGACGTGCCCGAGTGCGAGCGGACGTGCCCGAGTGCGAGTGGACGTGCCCGAGTGCGAGTGGACGTGCCCGAGTGCGAGCGGACGTGCCCGAGTGCGAGTGGACGTGCCCGAGTGCGAGTGGACGTGCCCGAGTGCGAGTGGACGTGCCCGAGTGCGAGTGGACGTGCCCGAGTGCGAGTGGACGTGCCCGAGTGCGAGCGGACGTGCCCGAGTGCGAGTGGACGTGCCCGAGTGCGAGTGGACGTGCCCGAGTGGGAGCGGACGTGCCCGAGTGCGAGTGGACGTGCCCGAGTGCGAGTGGACGTGCCCGAGTGCGAGTGGACGTGCCCGAGTGCGAGTGGACGTGCCCGAGTGCGAGTGGACGTGCCCGAGTGCGAGTGGACGTTGCCCGAGTGCGAGCGGACGTGCCCGAGTGCGAGTGGACGTGCGCGAGTGCGAGTGGACGTGCCCGAGTGCGAGTGGACGTGCCCGAGTGCGAGTGGACGTGCCCGAGTGCGAGTGGACGTGCCCGAGTGCGAGTGGACGTGCCCGAGTGCGAGTGGACGTGCCCGAGTGCGAGTGGACGTGCCCGAGTGCGAGCGGACGTGCCCGAGTGCGAGTGGACGTGCGCGAGTGGGAGTGGACGCGCCCGAGTGCGAGTGGACGTGCCCGAGTGCGAGTGGACGTGCCCGAGTGGGAGCGGACGTGCCCGAGTGCGAGTGGACGTGCCCGAGTGCGAGTGGACGTGCCCGAGTGCGAGTGGACGTGCCCGAGTGCGAGTGGACGTGCCCGAGTGCGAGTGGACGTGCCCGGTGCGAGTGGACGTGCCCGAGTGCGAGTGGACGTGCCCGAGTGCGAGTGGACGTGCCCGAGTGCGAGTGGACGTGCCCTGAGGTGCGAGTGGACGTGCCCGAGTGGCGAGTGGACGTGCCCGAGTGCGAGTGGACGTGCACGAGTGCGAGTGGAACGTGCCCGAGTGCGAGTGGACGTGCCCGAGTGCGAGTGGACGTGCCCGAGTGCGAGTGGACGTGCCCGAGTGCGAGTGGAGCGTGCCCGAGTGGCGAGTGGACGTGCCCGAGTGCGAGTGGACGTGCCCGAGTGGCGAGTGGACGTGCCCGAGTGCGAGTGGACGTGCCCGAGTGCGAGTGGACGTGCCCGAGTGCGAGTGGACGTGCCCGAGTGCGAGTGGACGTGACCCGAGTGCGAGTGGATCGTGCCCAGTCGAGTGGACGTGCCCGAGTGCCGAGTGGACGTGCCCGAGGTTGCGAGTGGACCGTGCCCGAGTGCGAGTGGAACGTGCCCGAGTGCGAGTGGACGATAGACCGAGTGCGAGTGGACGTGCCGGCGAGTGCGAGTGGACGTGCCCGAGTGCGAGGTGGACCGTGCCCGAGTTGCGAGTGGACGGGCCCGAGTGCGAGCGGAACCGTGGCCGCGAAGTGCGATGTGGACGTGCCCGAGTGACGAGTGGACGTGCCCGAGTGCGAGTGGACGTGCCCGAGTGCGAGTGGACGTGCCCGAGTGCGAGTGACGTGCCCGAGTTGCGAGTGGACGTGCGCGAGTGCGAGTGGACGTGCCCGAGTGCGAGTGGACGTGCCCGAGTGCGAGTGGACAGTGCGCGAGTGGGAGTGGACGCGCCCGAGTGCGATGTGGACGTGCCCGAGTGCGAGTGGACGTGCCCGAGTGGGAGCGGACGTGCCCGAGTGCGAGTGGACGTGCCCGAGTGCGAGTGGACGTGCCCGAGTGGGGAGTGGACGTGCCCGAGTGCGAGTGGACGTGCCCGAGTGCGAGTGGACGTGCCCGAGTGCGAGTGGACGTGCCCGAGTGCGAGTGGACGTGCGCGAGTGGGAGTGGACGCGCCCGAGTGGATGTTTCAGGAGTGCGAGAAATCTCGAATGAACAAGTTATCCATGTGTAATTGCTGATAGAGCGCTCCTGGGATTTAGGCAACTCGAACTGCACTGAAGCTTGGCGGTGCGTGACTTCGCCGCTCGTTAACCGCTGCGCATCGTCTCTACCCGTTCTCTCCTACCAATCGCAGTCTCGTCATGAGGCACTGTGGCTTGCGCGGTAGGGGCAGCAAAAAAATTCACAGGTTTTTCCGAAAACAGCTGAGAGTGATAAATGTTCTGCCGAACTGTGATGCTGATCAATGTGAACTAGTGGTGCTCCAACAATGCTCATCAGAATCAGAGACCTGATGAAACATCTTAGCACCTTAGGTCTTGACACAAGACTAGCATTGGCTAATTGCGAAAGCCCGAATTATTGGGCACCATTCACATACTGCGTAGGTCTGGGATTTGTAGTTCTTTAGTAAGGACCGGAATTCATAGAATTAGCAACTGACAAAAGAGCCGAATGGGGTCTTAATGAACGTCTTTAGGGGAGGGATTCAGTATGTAGATTCTGGTCTTCCGCGTAGCCCTTTAAATGAAAATCAATAACACGAAATCAAATACTGAAAAGGAGAGATCAAAGCATCGAACCTACAAGAGAAATTGACGTGAACCTTTTCGGCATAGACAGCTTCCGCGCGTGGCGTTTGACGGAGAGCGACGGGGCGGGAAGGGGCGGGGCGCGGCGGTGAGGGGCGGGGACGGCGGGGCGGGGCGGGGCGGGGCAGGGCAGGGCGGGGCGGGGCAGGGCGGGGCGGGGCAGGGCGGGGCGGGGCAGGGCGGGGGCGGGGCAGGGCGGGGAGAGGGGCGGGGCAGGGCGGGGAGGGGCGGGGCGGGGCAGGGGCGGGGAGGGGCGGGGCAGGGCGGGGCGGGGGCAGGGCGGGGCGGGGCAGGGCGGGGCGGGGCGGGGCAGGGCGGGGCGGGGCAGGGCAGGGCGGGGCGGGGCAGGGAGGGGAAGGGCGGGGTGGGGAGGGGCGGGCGGGGACGGGAGGGCCCGCACGCGCCGGCGCTGCTATTTGCGTCGCTTTGGCAGCGCGCGGGGCGGCGGAGGCGGCGGCGGAGGCGGCGCTGCGCAAGCTGCCCACTGCGCGCTCCCCGCCCTCTCGCCCCGCCGCCACGCGGCGGCCAACGCCCCGCCCGAATCATTACGGAGGGGTTGCTATGGCGATGCAGCCCCCAGCGGCGTCGGCGGTGAGGGCGCCTGGGAAGACGGCGCTGGCGGGAGGGGCGGCAGCGGTGGAGCGGCGAGGTCTTGGTGGCGGGGCCGGTGTGAGGAACGGGGCGGAACAGGGCCGGGATCATGACCACGGTCAGGGTCAGGGAAAAGGGCCGCGATCAGAATCACGGTCAGGGTCATGAAACAGGGCCGAGGTCAGGAGCGCGGTCAGGGTCATGAAACAGGGCCGTGATCAGGACCGCCATTTGGGTCACGGAACAGGGGCCGCGGTCAGGACCGCGTCAGGGTCATGAAACAGGGCCGCGATGAGGATTGCGGTCAGGGTCACTAAACAGGGCCGTGATCAGGACCGCCATTTGGGTCACGGAACAGGGCCGCGGTCAGGGTCGCGGAACAGAGCCGCGATCAGGACCGCGTCAGGGTCATGAAACAGGGCCGCGATGAGGATCGCGGTCAGGGTCACTAAACAGGGCCGTGATCAGGACCGCCATTTGGGTCACGGAACAGAGCCGCGATCAGAACGGCGGTCAGGGTCACGGAACAGAGCCGCGATCAGGACCGCGGAACAGGGCCGCGATCAGAGCCGCGATCAGGACCGTGTCAGGGTCATGAAACAGGGCCGCGACGAGGATTACGGTCAGGGTCACTGGACAGGGCCGCGATCAGGACCGCCATTTGGGTCACGGAACAGGACCGCGGTCAGTGTTGAGGAACAGGACAGCAGTCAGGGTCATGGAACGGGGGGCAGCGATCGGGACCGTGGTATTTGTCACGGAACAGGGCCGCGATCAGAGGTGGTGGCAGTGGTAGTGGATGCGGGGGTTAATAGTGGCAGCGGTGGCGTCGTTAGGAGTGGAGATGGTGGCGGTGGTGGCGGTGGTGGCGGTGGTGGCGGTGGTGGCAGTGGTGGCAGTGGTGGGCCAGTGGTGGTAGCGATGGCAGCGGCGGAGATGTCTGGTGCACCCTGCCAGCCGACCAGGGTGCTGTCGCCATCTTCCCTTCCTGTTGGATCGCGAGTAGTGAATCGGATATTCCAGAGCTAGCCCGGCTGCAGCGATTGAAAGCCCTGCCGAGCTTTGGCACTGAATTTCGAATTTCGACAAATTCATTATGTATTTTCGGAGAAAGAAAAAGGCTGTGGGTTAATTTTCTCGCAATATTTCTCAGATTATTTTTTTTCTTTCCTTAAATAAAACCATCAATATCATCATCATGCTTTAGTGTCATCATTGTTGTTCATTCTTTTTCCCCAGTTAAAGCCATGTGAATTTATTAACAATGAAAGTGATAGAAAAATAACAAGAAAAGCCTCTTGCTGTTCAATCAGTTTCAAACCTCTTCAATTCTCTGCTTATCTAAAGCCAGGGTTGAGAGAGTCGTAAAGGAAAAACGGTAATGCCGTTTTTACCAACTGTAATACATACATAAATCCCACGAAAAAATGTCTTTAATTTTATTTTTGTAATTTCACAAAAGTAACCTTTTTATCTCCAAATGTATTTCTTTACAATGTGTTCTTGAAAACATGTAGTACTTCTGATGTGGCGCGGGCAAACAAAGCAACAGGTGTCTGCGCGACGCATCACTCTAGCGTTACAACTAGGGTATTGATCAGAAGTTATTTTCTGATCACATGGAATGTTGGTTTTCTTTTGCATCGTATAATCGCGCAAGGGTTCTTAGTGATTTTACATCCTTGTTTACGAGGTGTGTTAGAAAAGTATCCGACCTTATTTTTTTTGGGGGGGGGGACCTGATGGATTTGCGTCAAGTGCGCTTGGATGAGCCGACCTCGAACCTTCCTGGGCATGTGTGAATTTTTTCCCGTGTGTCGATTGTGTCTGTTGCTGGCAAGCAGCATTTGAGTGACGTAGTGTGTACTGCTCTCGTCGCTTTTTCATTGTACGTCGGAGCAATGGCGACTTCGTGTTGAAGTCTCACAGGATATTCTGGAATCCTGAAACAATAACCCCAATTTAATGAAGTCTGTTCTTGAAATCGGGGTGAATAATATAAAAATACACGGGTTCACGTGTATTTCCCCCCCCCCAAAAAAATAAGGTAGGATACTTTTCTAACAGACCTCGTACGTTCGTATTACAGAGACTTAATACGTACTTCACTGTTGTGTAAAGGATTTCAACGACTATGCCACCTGCTCCATTCTATTAAGCGCCTTTTACCTTATCCGAAGACAAAGTTTAATTCAAAAGTTTGGAAACGTTTGAGAAAAAATTGAAAATGTTTTTGAAGCGCAATGTAGAGTCAGGAACCCCCAAATATAAAAAAATCCTTTTTCAAACTCAGAAGGCCTCGAGTTTCTTTAAACTCGTCATGAAATATTAATTTTGGAGAAAATCGGCACAAAAAATTTAGTCGCTAGCGTTGATATATTGAATTTTTCGTTACCAGCGCCAACGAAATAACGAGTTTTTCTGTCGAAAATTCGCCGTTTTTGGGCGCATCATTAAAAAATTTACTCTTCTTCTGAAGTAGAACGAGAAAGTAAAAATCCACCAAATGAACGCTTACCGGTCGTCATTTGTTTATTATGTTTATTTAGTGAGTTGCAACAAGGTCGTGAGTGCTGGCAAGCGTTTGTGATTGTGGAATTATACTAAGCAAAGTGACGACAGAGAGTGAAGATTCAGTGTTTTTAAGTGCAAAGATCACCGAGAGTCTATATATGCCCAGTAATCGTTTGCTACATGTGTCCCTTAACAAAATCAATTCAGTAATTATAATTACACGTAATGCAATACTTCTTTAAATTAAGGTAAGTTGGTTAGCAGGATTTTCTGCAACGAACTACTAAAACATGCAAGTTCCGATCTTGGTAGATATAAATATTTCATTATATTTTCAGAAACATTCATACGTATGTTCACAGTAAATAGTGTATTTTTCCAGAATTTGTAAACCTCCCTCATTTTATTATGGAGAAGAAGTATTGAACGCCATGCAAAAAATGGGAGGGGGAGTGGGGGCAATTATCCTATTGCATTGTGTTTGTACATTTCTGTTGTAACTTTGCAACAGATTTTTTGTGGAATCTAATCGCAGGGGTACAGTTAGTATGTATAATAAAGATATTGGATAATCTGAGAGCTTTTTTTTTACTAAGACGATCCGCACCAACATACAGTCATTAAAATATTTTATCTAAAACTTGTAGTGGTGTATGGTGTCACAATTTTCGCTGTAGCTTGAACAATGATTCCTTTGTGACGGCGCCGGGTGGTTGGACCGGAGCGTTCAGTGAATTTCAGCCCGATCTACTGAAAATGAACCCGCTCTGGTAGCTGCGGTCGTTACCGCAATGCTACAAATCGGGAGCGTCGGTGATAAACACTGCGGGATCGATCTGAGGCATGTGCTTGACATTGCCTTATCGCCCGAGTGCAATCGGAGAATGTGTAGTCCTCCGTTAGAATCAAGTAACTAGCTTTACTATGGGGTAGTTTCTGATCCACGTAACAAAGACAGAAATGAACATACATTTCTGATAACAAATTATGCCGTTTATTTTTTCCACAATGCAAACACAGAGAACAATATCCTAGCATTGTTGTCATAAGCGAGGTAAAATATTTCGTTGAACATTGTAGATAATTATAGAAATATCACTGACAGTAGGGAGCAGAGTCGCCGTACAGAGAAATCTAGCGCAGTATCAAAAATCCAAAACTCATTATACGCAAGATCAGGTGTTCACGTATAAAAAAAAATCCAGAACTCGTCGTGCATGCGAAGTAGTATCTAGGAAGTTTTCTTTGACTATTCACACACTAATAACACTGAAAAGATTGCTTGATTGATTGATTGATTCGTGGTTTCCGGGTGCGGCAACTACTTAGGTCATTAGCCCCATAAGTTTAGTGTGTGTTTTTTCTCGGGAGGTGGCGATGATCTTTTTTCCCCGCTGGATGGCGAGATCCGGCGCCGACCTACCGTCGACTAGCGGGGTTTTCCCCTCAAACCAGGTATCTCCCACCAGCGGGGCACCGCCCCAGCCGGGACAAGCTGTAAGCTCCCGACCGGTCTCCCGGCAGTGTGGTAATGTAGTGTATGTTAGTGTAAGTGTGTGTGTATGAGGAGAGGATAGGACAAGGAAGAGGAAGGAAAAAATCGCGCGCGGTCCGTGGCCTGTTAGTTAGGGTACTGCTCCGGCATTCACCTGGTGTTGATCGGAGAAACCACGAGAAAACTACCGATCAGAGCAGCCGGCCGCTAGAATTTCTCCTCCAGACAGCGACTGAATTCGATCTGACAAGCTAGTGTCGAAAATCCTGCCGCCGTCGGACTCGAACCTAGGACCTCCCGTCAGAGGGACTGCAGCGACATCAGGTTGATGCACTGAGCCATCTCTCCCGGTAAGATTGATTAGAGGACGCGTCAACTAAGGTCATTAGTCCCTTAAGTGTAATGCATTTTTTATTGCGGGGTGGCGGCATCTTCCCCCGCAGGTTGGCGAGATGCGACTACGACCTACGTCGGCTTGCGGGGATTTTTCCCAAACAGCTAACTCTCACCAGCGAGGCAGCGCCCCAGCCAGGACAAGCTCCCCACCGTCTCCCGGCATGTGGGTAGTGTAGTGAATGTTAGTGTAAGTGTGTCTGTGTGTGTGTGTGTAAGGGGCGAGGATAGGACAAGGAAGAGGAAGGAAAGATCGGGCGCGGTCCACGCGGTTGTTAGGTACTGCTCCAGCATTCGCTGGTGTGTTGATCGGAAATCACGGAAAATATCCGATCGAGCATCCGGTCGCTGAAATTCTCCTCCAAACATCGATACTGAAAAGAGACTCGAGAGAGTTGAACGAATTTAGTCTTGGCGGCTACCGCTGACCTCTTTCCGTCGCAGCTTGAATCGCCAGCGGTGGGTGCGTGGCAGCCAATTGCACCAATCACAGGGAACACTAAGGTAATTCGATTCCATGGTTTCCCTCATCACTTCCAGGGCATTGCTGAAGCAGCAGGCTACCCAGCGGGCCAAGGATCTCGAGCAACCTTTCCTTGCCCTTTATGGGATCACCGACACGTCCGAAATCCGGGAAACAGTAACAAATTGCGAGATCACAGTGACACTCATGGAGGGTAACCTGAAGTAATTAATAAAACGAAGGGATGCGTGACATACCGAAACGTATCCCCGTCTTAAACTTATGAACCATATAACTTGAAAATTGAAACCATTTGGAAAAAAATGTAACAATTTAGGTTTTCATTATTTCAAAGGTTTTACATTGACAGTAATACAGCAGGATATTCTTGAATTGCGGGGTCTCCAAAGCACGAGATGTTTCTTCGCAGAAAACAACAACAAAACAACAACATTAATAAACTTGAATGGATATAAAAGAACCAAAATCTAGGATTCATATTGCGCTTTATTACAGGGCGTGTTCCCAGGAATAGTCCGTGAAGAAGGTTTATTTGAGTATTGAAAGAAAATCGAATACACTTAATCTTGATTTGACTATTATGAGAGAGAAAACATTTGGGATTGATGAATGTTTGAATTCATATACCCCCTTTGGTCAACTAGCATGTCACAGAATAGTCATGATTTAATTGAGTAACACATGTGTTTCTTCTAACTAAAGATTACTAATAAGTAGTAAAACGTTAAGGATTTATAATATCTTTGCTTTCATTAACCAGAAGAGGCGGAATTCTTCTACCTATCTCTGACGTTTTTTCAGACCAAATATCGGAATTACTTAATCCTTTTAACTTACATGGTAATTAAAATTGCTTGGAAATGTAAGAAACTAACGACTTTTCGTATAATTGAATTCTCTCGTATCTTCCCTCGGGGTTTTCGCTGGCTGTTTGAATGCAGATGACTCCAGTTCTCCTTGTCGTTGCCATTCTCCAGTCGCTCTCACGTCCTCACACGAATTTTCTCACAAATTGTTTCCCATGCTGCATGAAGGCCAAAG
>JAHLJT010002406.1:194059450-194088002 GCA_031308135.1 Acheta domesticus
CCCTGATAACATCGCCACACACGCACATGAGCTGTGTCCACACCACAAACATTCGGATGAACGGCCGTGATTTAAAACCAAACAGCGGCGACCCGCTGCGATTACCTTTTCCACTTCCGGTGCCAGGCCATGGCGGGCTGAGGGGCGGGCGGGCCGGCCCCGCTCCGCGCTGGCTGCTGCTGCTGCCCCGCCGCTACAGGTGGCCGAGGGAAGCCGTCGAGCTACCTTCGCAGTTGTCGGCCGCCGCGACCCTCTCGCTCCCATCCCGCACTCTCGCTGCCGAGCTGTGTGCGAGTGTGTGTTTACGCTCGGCCTGCGCGGGCTGCGCGGCGCGGCGCGGTGTGGGTGAGACGAGGCGGAGCGCCCGGCGCGGGAGCGGCGAGGCGCGGCGGCGGTCCCCCCCTCCCCCCGCTCTGCCCGTGGCGGCGGAGGCGGCGGGAGAAGGGCGGACGCGAGCGGCAGCGGCGGCGGCGGCGGCGGGAAGGCAGCGGCTCCCGGCCTCCCCACAGCGACCCCTTCTGCGCATGCGCGCGCGAGGCCCGCGCGGTTCCCAGACGCGACTCGATGGGATGGGGGGCGGGCCGAGGCGAGGCGAGGCAGAGGGGCCGGGCCGGACTGGGACGGGCGGGGCGGGGCGGGGCGGGCGCCAGATAAAGCGGCGGCGAACGATGGGAGCTGGCGCGCTCGCCACAGGCGGCGCCCGCGCCCACGTCCGCGCTCGCGGGCGGCGCGGAGTTCTCTTCCGAGCAGCCGCTGATAAAGGTCGTTGGCCACGTGCGGGTATATTTAGATAAGGAGTACGCGTGGCGCCGCGGGAGACGCGAAGGCGAGCGGCGGAGGAGGAGGAGGAGGAGGAGGGGGAGGAGGCCGCGAGGTGGGAAGTGGCAGAGGGAATGCGAGAGCGGAGTCGAGAGCGCGGATGGAAGCGGTCGCGATTGCTGGTGCGGGAGGAGCGGGGAAGCAAACCGGAGCGGAAGCGGGAGCTGAGTGGGAGTGGGCAGGGGCGGCGAGAGCGGGGAGAGTGCGACCGAGAGGGAACGGTGATGGGGAATGGGGCGACGACGGTGAGCGAATGGGAAGGCAGGGGAGGGGCGGAATCGGTTCTTGGTGGGAGGGCAGCGGAGAGCAGTCAGGGGCGGAAGCGAGCGAAGTGGGGAAAGAGGGGACAGAAACCGGGGCTTAAGTGAAGCGGGGTCGCCAAATTTCAGTTCTTGAATTAATTACTTCAGTAATAAGATCAGATTAACTCTGATTTGAAATCAAAAAAATCGTACCTTTAAATTACAGGTCGTTTAACATATGACACAAAAATCATTTTTAAGTTAAAATTAACACTCCTCTTCGTTCAGTTTTGTATCATTAATGTTCCATCCCTTTAAGATGTACGAACACATTCTGAACCTCTTTTATAATTACCAAGTACATTACACGTTCACGTACAAGTGCATTTATACAAACAAGTCCAAGTAGAATAATGAATAAAACTGTGCGTAAACGAAGGAAAACAATCTATGTACTATAATTATTTTTTCTCGGCAGAACGTATTTTTTAGATACTTACCGTACTTAATTATCGTGAAATGAGCCACTTGGCTTTATTGCCTTCCTTTTAATTCCCATCCTTCCCCTCCGATCGTACAAATTACGTTTCGCCCCTTTCAATAATTAACTTCGTTTGTAGCCCTGGTTTCAATATAGATATCTTCTCATTCGAAGTATGTATTGTCCGATTAGAGTTCACATTTATTACAAATCAATACAGGACAAATTTCCAATTTTTCCATTGGACATTCGATCATGAATTCCGTGGGACAACTATAGAACCTACAAAAATAATCCACGAATATGTAATTTATTTTTATGCTTTAGATCGCGATTCTTTACATTACTGACTACACTTAATTTATTTATTTTTGCTACACATGATCATCAATCGGTGCCCTGTTTCATTTCCTTCAAAAGCTGTAAATAAATTTTTAAACGATTTTCAATGAATGATTTACAATTTCTTTTAATGAATTGCAAGCTCATATTGACTTGTTATCACGAAATTGAACTGCGAGAAGTTGAAGGACGTTGCTCTCTTTGAACAATATTCAACGTTCTGCTTCTTCCAATTTTTGTCTGTATATCAGTTCAATGATCTGGAATGGCCAAAATTTACTGGCATATACCGTACTCTAAAAGTATATGTAGTGTAGGATTTTTTAAAATAAAACATAAACTGAAACAGATCTTAGTATTCGATCCTTCTATTCTAATAGTTCATACTTACAGTAAGTCTGTGTATGTTAAATTTTATTTTACTACCTAAACGCTATCTAAATTTTTACTAAATGTTTATACAAAACATGCCAATGAATTTTGGCCTGACCAGATCGTTGAACAAGCAACGTTCTTTCGAAGCGATTCAATCCGACAGATGATTCCCATGTCGCTAATGAATGAAGAAGACCGTGATCAGCTTATTGAGTTCGCCGCAATGTCAAACTGATATTCACCAAGTGATTGCCGGAGACCGAAACAGAAAGAGCCAAGTCACGTGACATCTCGCTTACAGATCGTGTCCTCAATAGGGGGAGTGAGGCAGAGAAAGAGATGGAGATAGAGACGAGTGTGTTTTTTTTCGTTTCTAGCACCTGAGTCATCAAAATACCATATCGTCTGTCTTTTGTTTGTTATTATTGCACCACTTGCTGATGAAATACGTCCATGAATATCTGCTACAAATTGGTTGGATTATCACGTGTAATTGCATGCATATAACAAGAACAAATTTTTAGCGATGGATTTTGCTTAAAATAAACAATATTGTTATCTTTTAATGCCACGAGATTTCAGAGATAATCATTTAATCATCAGGAGGACTTGCTATTCGTGTCGATATTTCACCAAAGATAAAGTATCCGTATTACAAAAGAATCGTCTGTTTAGTTTCTAGAACCATTTCTGGATCTACCAGAATTCGCGGTTTTCTTCAGGAAATTCCAAAGGTCAAAGAAAACGATTGTGCATAGAAACAATTGTGAATATGTCGGTGAGGCGCAAGTAGTCAAGAATCCAAAACATTTTACTACTTCCAAGCAATTCACGACTAGAACGCGATCGAACGCCGCTAACTTCATTATTAACAAAATACGAACAAACTTCGTTGGTAAAGAATAGCATATTTGTAGAATGTCAGAGTGGCAAAACCGGTGAAGAAAAAGAAAATCAAAATTGAAGATATTGCAGATTTTTGTGTAATTTACAAATGAATCGTCAAAATTAATTATCCTTAAGAAAATGATGTAGAATAAAATATTTGGATATCTCCTATATTGACATGAAAGCTTAGTCTTCTTTCTTGTAAGATTGAGGTTGTTGGCATTGTGTTTTATAAAAAACACATACATTTCACACATTTTCACAACTTTTCAGTCCATTAAGAATTTAATGGGAATGAGCTTCCAGAATACCATAGATGAGGGAACTCTTTTCATTCGGGTAGTGTCAGGAAACAATTTGATGTGTTTCTTGAAAAACAGGTGTTTCAATTCACTGATTGTGTTAAGAACAAAACCTGTAATTTCAATAATGAAGGAGCGGCAGAGATTCGAAAAAAATCACTTTTGCAATAATTTTAAACTAGTGACGCTACAACGGCACGTACTTTCTCACATTATGTGTAACCGCTACACAAAATTAAGCAAACCTACACACTTTGTCAAAAGTTTACATCACATTACTTAACAGCTTTTCTTTGAAGAACATATTTCATTAAGAAAAAATATATCTCCAATATTGCTGTTGTAGGAAGAGGCCCAAAAAATTTAATTTTGCAAATTTCAAAAATTCAGAGAGCTGAACGAAAATAGAACCTACACCATGTTTATTAGCATACTTTGCTTTATCGGAGAAAAAAATTAATAGAAAGTACTGAAGCAGCCTTCGATAAAATCTTATATTTAAAATTGCGAATGTTTTATGTAAATTTACGCGAAAGATATTTATATTTCCAAAAAAAATGTGCATGACCCTATTTAAAGATTTAATTTTGAAGAGCATATTTTATTACGAAAACGTCTTCCAGCAATTCACGACTGCAGTTGCAATTTCAATGCTGCAGTTGTAAAAACTCGTCTAAGAAATTAAACTTTCGAAATTTTTGAAAAATCAGAGAATTCAACTAAATTCGGGCTCGCGCCATTTTTATAGGCGTACTTTGCTCTAAGACAAATCATAATCCAAAACTTTGAAGCGAATTTTTATAAAAATTTGAAAATGTCCTGGGGCCTCACGCTCCTCAAAACATCAAAATATTCATTTGAAATTGACGAGGCCTCGACATCAACCAGATGCTGCCTAGTGTCAGAAATTCCGCGTCGACGGTTTAGCTGCAAGCGTTATTCAGGTCTCATGGCCTGAGTCTCGCCACGTAAAATAAGGCAGTTCAATTCAATTCAGTTCTTCACAGATGGACAGGCGGATAAACTGACGGTTAGATGCATATATTCTCTCTGGTTAGATGTTTAGTTGTAAAACAATTTTTCGGTATCATGTATTCACCAACGTGGATTCTGACTAAACAAAGTGTTAGAGAAAGAAATTTACACATCTAGGAATAAGAATTTTCCACTTTTTCGATTCCAGGACCTACAATGCAACTTTTTCTGCTGAAAATTTGCCGTTTTTTCGCGCAGCATTACATAACTTTCTCTGTACTCCGTAGCAAGAAAGTGAAAATGAAAGGAATTCCATAGTTGCGGGCCCTTAAGTGCTGAAATAAAAACATTCTGAATGAAATTTCTAAAAAATTAATGTGATAATGATTAGAAATTAAGCAAGATGAGTAAAATAGTAAATAATTACGTCACGATGACGCGAATTATACTTCGGTTTTTCTTTCTTGGCGCGTGGGGGGTGTCATCAAAATGGAATGTCTCACGGTATTTCACGTCGTTCTCGGTTGTGTCAAGTAGGAGTCGCATGATCGCCCGCACTGCTCGATACAGTCGCGATCATGCGAATCTTAGCGGCACAACCGAGAACGACGCGAAATACCGTGAGATACTCCATTTTGATGGCACACCCCCACGCGCCAAGAAAGAAAACCCGCAGTATAGCCGCGAACAGAGAGCCTAAGACTGTCAGTTGCCAGCCAACGAGATCCTCCCGCACCCGTCCCTCGACATCCTCTCTGGCCCGGTAGACGGAGAGGTTGCCAATTGCCTTCTTTCTCCTTTCTTTCATTTGGGCCAAGTTAGCTGAATAATTTAATTAGGTCAAAAACAGATTAAAACCATCATTCCCCGCAGGTCATATTAGTCTAAAATACTTGTAGAAAACCACTTGCTTGTAGGTGGGCAACCTTTGGAAGTGCACCTGCATTGAGGAACGCAGATAAGATCTTTCTTACGATGTATTTGTTTTTATGAGAAACAAGATAACAGCGCTCCGGGGCGTCGACTCTTGCCAGTAGATATAGCGTGTCTGGATAAGCCACAGAGGCTATTGTGCAGAAAACCCTGGATCGTTTATTGAACATACGCCCTAATGTGTACAGGAGCTTTTTGTTTATAAATTCCTTTTCATAGAAATGAGAAAGAGTTCATTGTAATGTAGTATCATAAAGAGACAGCATTAAGATTTGAAACACGATAAACGATATAGTTTTTTGTAAATTGCTCCAAGAAATGATTTCTTTGAGTTTGTACAGAATCACTTCAAGAAACAAATATTTACATATTTCTTGTTACCATTGGAAGTCTTCCAAATCAATGTAAAATAAAGATCACCGCACGGTTCTTGTGGAAAACCGGGTTCCGTTAAATTGGCTGATTTTTTATATTTTGTTGTTCTCAGGAAGTCGATCAAAAGTCTCAACGGCCACTCGGTCCAAAACCTCATAGTTTTGGACTTCATTGCATTTTTATAAGCGATTCTGGACTTACCGTAGACGAAATCTATTTAAAGCTCTAACTTATAGTTACAAGTTTATGTCGTATAACAATGGGCATGAATATGGATGGATTTGGACATGGATGGGTATGTATATGGATGGATATGGATGTGGATGGATGAAATTTATTTATTTATTTGGTCAAAAACAGTAGAAACTGTATATGACGTGTGGGGAAAGAGATTATCTGCGCAAATTTTCTTGAGGCCCAGAAAAAAAGGTTAAGAATGGTTAAAAATAAGGTTATGAATGATTTATCTACCTACATAATATAGCAAACATTTTTTTATTGTAATCGTTCGAAACTAATACATTTTAAGTAACATTTCATAGAGTGTTACTTTAACTCCGGGTCAATGATCCCCATCTCGATCAGGTTTTTGTCCAGTTTCTCTGATCCATTGAGCAAATGCTGAGATGGTCCCTTTGTTTTGCTTCTGGACGTAAATGTAGCTTCACTGTGCGCAAGTTTTGTTGAGCACTTCTTTTGCTTGTAGTTCATTTACAGTTGAAATTGATTTTCTATGACTCGGGAACAAACATTTTTCAAATATTTTTATTTTTCTAAAATAATAATTATTTTCTAAATTCTTGTTTCTAGTTTTTCAATTGTTTTAAAATTCTGGGCCTGAAGAAAATGTGCGCAGATAAATCTCTTTCTCCACACGTCATATACAGCTTTTACTGTTTTTTTTTGACAAATAAATAAATAAATAAATAAATAAATAAAAACTACTATTATTTTCATCGTGCTAGTACAAACGCTGGAAGTTTCGCGAGCTGGCAGAACCTGTAACTGTTCATATATAACACAATTGAGGGATGCATTAAAAGACTCATTTTACATTATTTGACTTACTAACAGCGAACAAGATGTAATCTTCTGTAGTGAAATTAGTTTTCGTCTTCTTCATATTGATTCCATCTAATAGCTGCGTCTTTTACACAAAGGAGGAAAGCTTGCCTAGGGTATGTTTTAATTTCCTGTTATCTGTCATAGCCTAAACTCCATAAGACACTGACTACACAGTATCTAACATTCTTATTCGTACACTCGCAACAAAAAGTTAACATATCTCGTCATAAAATATTTTAAAATAATGACTATGTTGAAGTGGTTTTCAGACGTATGTGTTAAGGTTTGTTAGATTTCAATCCCCTGGACTTACACACTTACGCTACTCATTGGTGACGGGGGACCGAATTCATCGTCGTCGGTGTTGGCCGGCGCGGAGGAAAAAAATACGCGTGTGCGCTTTTTTTTCTGAGTTCTCTTATAATACATTGTATTATTATCTAGTAGTGACACAAATAAACTTGTGGTACTTCAACAGCACATATTTTCTCGTATCAATTCTAACTTTTGCGATTTTCGAAAATTCAGAAGTCAAATGAGACGTGAGGCATTCGTCCCTTGCTCTATCCACGTAGAAAATATTTACAAAATTGAAATGCTTTTGAAAAAATGGTTTTACTTTCTCGCCTTCACTTCGTAAGTAGAGTAATTGTAATCGTGCATCGGAAAATGGCGAATTTTCTACATAAAATCTCTTATTGCCGGACTCTAACAACAGACAAGTGCATAATCCTTGTTCCTACAATTACTTCCTCTAACACATTTTGTAGTCAGATCTAGTCAGATCCATGTTTTGTGGTTCCTTGATGCCGAAAAATCGATTGACGGCAAAACTTTTGTCTGTCCGTCTGTGGTCAAAGCTAGTCCCAAAACTTTTCAGCTGATTTTCTCCAAAATTGATATTACTCAATAAATTGACTGGAACCCGAGGCCCTCTGAGTTAGGATATTTTGATTTTGGGGGATACTTTACATAAAGCGTCAAAAACGTTTTGAATATTTTCTCAAAAAAGGCTCCAACTATTTTGATTAAATTTTGTCCGCAGCGAAGGCGCTTAAAAGAACGGCGCATATATAATTTGCATTGCACTAACTGATTTTTTGAAAAAGGAGAAAAGTTCAATTTTTTTCGGCTTCTTCCTACAACTACAGTACTGATGGGAGATTTTTTCTGGATGAAATCTGCTCTTTTAAGACAGATCTTTAAAGACGTATGTTTAAAGACAGTTCTTTAAAGACAGTTCTTTAAAGACAGTTCTTTAAAAACAGTTCTTTAAAGACAGTTCTTTAAAGAAATAAATAAGATCACGTACAACTTTTCAAAAATTGGAGTAGTTATCGCGAAATTTTGCGTGAAATACAGTTAATTCTTAATTTTTTTAAAAACTTTTTTCTCAAGAATGGCTCCAACATTTTTCTTTAAATTTTCTCTTCTTATCTATAGAAAAGGGTAAAAAAGTGCTGCTACTCTCATTTCCGGAGAACTCTGTTTATCTTTGAAAATTGCAACAAGTTAACATTTTAAAATTACAAAATTAAAGATATAGATTTTTTTCTAAAAACAAAATATTTTCTAAAAAGGTCAGCTCCTTAAAAAAGATAATGTAATTGTTTTTATAACTAACTGATTTCGCGTAATCTGTGATTGAAATTGATGCAATTTTAAAAAAAACATTTCCTCAAAAATTATTTCACATTTGTCTTCATTTTTTATGGATATAAAAAAGCACGCTTAAAGTAATGGCGCAGTTCTCATTTTTGTTAAACTCTCTGAATTTTCGAAAATTGCCAAAAAAATTATAAATAATGCGAGAAAGTATGTAAACGTCACTAGTTTAATTAAAGAAATGCCCCAGTATGCTCCGAAAGATAAAGTAAATATTTTGTATTTCCCACTTATAAATATATCTCAAATTCCAGAGGATAAAGAAATATTATTTCATATTTCTCTAATTATAATTTTTACAATTATATTCTATTAATTTTAATACTAGATACCGTAGAATCGCTCTACCGGGGCCACATGCGCATGAGTTAACGACGTACAGGTTACGTGTTATTTTGATAAGTGAATATAAGCAGTATTTCTACTCCCGTCCAAAGTCATAACTAAAAGAGGAAGCCATCATTATCGTTAATTTATTCATTTTTCTTTACAACTACAACTGACGTCATATTCACATCATTATAAAAATTCTTCTTACAATCTTCACCCATCTCTCATGCATTCCTCTCTATTTCCGCAGCTTTCCTTCCTCATTTACTCAGCTTGCCGTTCACATCCACGTCTGTTATACCCTCTCCTTCCCTATTAGATTAGAGCATCATTAAACAGCCTACTTTGTCCCCCCAATCTTCTTCTAATCCTACATTATCCTCCCACTTCGTCCTTAGTTTCTATATCAGCATTTCTCCGTCTCGAATTACATCGTAGCACAATATTTCTCTGCCTCTTTGTACCTTCTCCATTCATTATTCGTTCTCCAACTTCTCCAGCATCCCTCCATCACATGTTCCCATGTCTCATCATCACCTTCACAAATCCTGGATTCCCTGTCTTCTTCTTCTTTCCCCAGTAGAACGTACTTCTCATCTCGTTCCTAGTTCTAAACCTTACTGTCCTATTTCTACTGAACTCGTTTCCCACTCCTTTAAGTATCAAGGCATATCGCATCCTATTTCCTTGTAGAATCCATTGCATGTCATTTCATCAAACATAGAAAGTCTATGAAACTTCTGAACTCTTCGATAAGTATATGGTGGGGAAGAGGGGAGCAGATCTCCATATTTATCTCCCATCTGCATGTAAAGGTAATATGTAAACAAAAATTATAATATATTATCAGTAAAACCAAATGGTAATTAAAAAATTTAATTCTAATCTTGCAGACATTTACATAAAAATGTTTGAGCAACACGAACATGGCCATTTATTTACTATTCAATAAATGTTACCCAGCTCCTATGCAATTAATTTTTACTCATCTCTAGTTTTCAAAACTAATTGAGCACGCATATTGAACTATGTTTATTTCTAAAATCTTAACGTGATATGACTAAGCGACATGCTGGATATTTAACTAATGCAGTTCTTTAGAAATACTGTCTGCAAGCACCCCACTGTCTCAAATTGGGGGCATTATGAATTAAAACTTTAGCATAAGTACTGCCCAACACACAAAACACATGCAAACGATTAAAATTAGGGCATATTCCAACTTCAGAATTCACAACTCTACATCAGCAGATGAACATGTCTTGTGTGTAAATTTGAAAAATCAGTCGGGGACAGATGTTTTCTTGTGAGGAAAGAAATTTGATTCTGTAATTTAAAAATTAGCAATTTTTATTAAACAGTGAATATAAATTAAACACACACATTTATAAAGATACAAACTTACTAATACTCGAAAGTTATGATTGGGGAAGCGACGCGTGTAATTATGCCAATTACAAATTGCGCACTTTCTCGGACGCCATATTTACTAAATGTATGACAATTTGTAGGTCAGCTAATATCAAGAATTACGAAACTTCAAATATAAACTAAAGAAACACATTTAGAATGTAAACTGAATAATGTAGAATATAAACTGTCTAATCAGGCACACTTCATAAATTGAAGACGTGTTATAAAAAATGTTGTAAGTGCCATTTCTTTTAAATTTACGTTTTTACCAGAATAATGATGAATTAAGCCCTATAACATAAATAAGAACCAAAGTCCAGACGAATTTCTGGATAGTGTTACAGGGTGATTAAATATGGCAGGAGTTTTATATGTCAATAGGTTTAACGTATACATAAACTCAATTTTCTCGAAACTATGGAAATGGCACTTACATCTTTTTTATTTCAAGTCTTCAATTATATTCGAAGGTGAAACTGTCGTAATCATATGGACATGTATGTACTCCCTTTAGCGCCACGCCATCTCTGGAATAACAGCTTTACTCCGTGGATTAATACATCTTGCTTCACTAATATTATTAAGTCAATAGTAATTATTTGTTATATATTTTTGGTGTAATGAACACGAATTATGTTATTAATCAAAATGTAATGTGAACACAACTCATTTTCCTTTCTCGCCTTATGAAGAAGAGAAAGTTATGTTACTTTTTCTAGTTCTACGAGTGCATTTTAGGGTCCAATTGCTTTGTTGGACCCGGAAATTTTATCGAACTTGTTTATCTCCAGCTGCGCCTCTGCAAATCCGCACATTGATGATACTCGTAGAAAGAGTTCTTTGAATATTATTAGTGAATCTGTTGTTTACCTAATTGTTCAACCTCTTCGGATTCACTGTATTTTAACGCAAGTGGTTAGAAAAATCATTACAGTAACGTTCAAATGGTCCCAGACACTTCCCACCGAATTTATAACATCGCCTGACGTCTGGTGGTTATTATGTGAACTACAACTATTGTGTTTCCCGCAACATAACAGATCTGAACGACTTCAAATTTTTAAAACAATAGGAATTTTGTGTGTAGTCATACTACACACAGTATATTTGATGTTGATGTACCAGAATGTTTGAATTATATTTTTATTTGAATTTTAAATGTTATGAATGCTATGAATGTTTTATTGTTTGCTTATTAGTTAAATTTTATTGAAGAATAATTTATTTTATAAAATACTGAACTTTCACCTGAATACAGTTCTTTCTAAGTGATCTTAACAAGAACGTTCAATTTTATATCAAACGAATTATTTGTCTGTATTATAAAGAGAACAATTTCTTCTAGAACATATCGGTGAATATGGATTGCACACTAATGTGATACTGATTTTGCAGTATTATAAATGCTGTTACAAAGGTTATGAGTTTGTGGTGTTGTTGCTCTATTAGTTTAATTTTGAGATGATAAAAGAAAAACTAATTTTCTAATAATTGTTCCTCAAGGAATGAATGGGAAGATAAAGGACATCTTATCCGGACACTGAATTCATGTTTCATGAAAAAGCTAGATATTTTTAGCTCGTGACTGAAGAATTGCTTTAAAAAAATGTGAAATCTTAATGAAACAGTTGCATCTGTGATTGGGGCATCTGGGACAGGCTTCTTGATAACACATTCTTGTTATGGAACTATCGACGCTATTAATGATTTGCTTCGATCGTATTGGCATGACAAGACTAATAGAATAAGGCTATCTTTATGAATAGTTGATAACATCTCGTACAGTATGCGAGTGTTATGTTAATCTTTAGGTAACCTGCTCAGTGACTGATTATCTCGCCAGTAATGTAACTCAACTAGGCTCATTTCTTTGGCGTTATTTGTCTCTCATAAGCAAAGTAAATTAATATTTCAGTACTTGATAACAAGTTTGAACATGTATATTATGCAAAAAGTATACGATTAAAGTTTTTAGAAGGTTTATATATACCCCCGAAATGAAGGGGTAAAAAAAGATTTAAATTTTAAAATAAATTATTTAAAATTTAACATCTAGAGTGTACGTATAAACAACGTCAAAACTTTACAGAGAAAATGATATTTGTATTTTATCTATGAGCACTGATGACGTATGTTTCGTAGTAATATGAAGTCAATGGAAGACATTACGACTGTAATTTGTTATAATTCCTATTAAATTGTTATATTCCGATTACATTATTTTATAATACGCTCTTTTCAAGGTCAAGTAAGATTTACGGAGTTTTCTAAACGTGATTCCAAAATACCAAGAATGTACCACATCTGGAAGTTAATTGTAAAAAGAAGGGGCACAATAACGGGTTGTTGACATATGTTCGAAAGTATAGTATGGCCGTGGCCTTACGACCTGTACCCGCTGATTTTTCGCAGCCCAAATACTTGAACAGTGCCTTTCATAGTAGTAAGGAGATTCACAAAAATATTTACGGCGGCATTAAAAATAAAGAAATTATATTTAAGAAATGATTTTGTTAACATATTTGTTTTGTACATTACTTTCAATCTTTTTGTTTTACTTCATTAACAGTTTGAAAATTAAACATCGAAAAGATATATTAATATTGTATTTAATTTAATTGTTTATGTTAAAACATTCTGAAAAATATTAAATTTCAACAAATTGGTAATTTTGTCCAATTTACGGCCAACCTTCCAAAAATGGAAGAGTCAATGGCTATTTTCTTAGCTTAAATTTCTGATATTGCAAATTGTGTGCCCAAGACAGAAATAATTATTAGATATGTGACAAATTTTGTAAACGAAACATATAAGCAAATTTTGGAATTCGTGAATGCTCGATGTTGATTTGACCGAAGTCACTACTTATCCTTCAAACTGTGCGTTCCTGGCCGGCGTGTATTCATATTTTTTGGTCATTCATCGAATCGGTTCGAATCTTCTGGAAGCAGTCTGACCCCTACGCTCAGCTGAAAGTGGACAGTGGTGCATTAATTCCCACTAGAGGCAGCGGAGTTGCCGCTTTTGAATGCTGAATGACGTCACAGTAGAATCTTCCATGATGACGTCTCAGTAGAATCTTTCATGAGAACAGTTAACACTACATGAAATGCAAAAAGGACAGAACATTCTGGAAATGTGTCTCCGCAGTCCGTGCAACACAACTAGCAGTATAGTGTCAACAGCATCGTTAGTAACCAAATTCAATCGGCAGCGACGACGTCTGACTTGGGTTCAAAGAGGTTAGTTGATTGGCAAAATGTAGCGTGGTCTGAGGTATGAAGTTCGTTCGAGCTCATGCTAGGGTTCGGATGAGGCACAAACCTAATTAGGCCATGGACTGAAGTTTTATTTATTTATTTATTTTTATTTATTTGTCAAAAACAGTAAAAACTGTATATGACGTGTGGGGAAAGAGATTTATCTGCGCACATTTTCTTGAGGGCCAGAAAAAACTAAAAAAAAACGAAAAAATGAATTTAGAAAATAATTATTTTAGAAAAATAAAAATATTGGAAAATGTAAGTTCCCGAGTTATAGAAAATCAATTTCAACGGTAAACAAGCAAAAAGAGTGCTCAACAAAACGTGCGCACAGTGAAGCTACATTTACGTCCAGAAGCACAACAAGGGGCCATCTCAGCATTTGCTCAATGGATCAGGGAAACTGGACAAAAACCTGATCGAGATGGGATTGTAACTAAAGTTGTCAACGACCACTTTACAGGCTGGTGACGGATGCATAACAGTACGGAGCGGAGCTTCGTATTTACTTGACAGGATTTGGGCTCTCTTCCAGTGAGACACATGGACCGGCAATCGGAATGTTCAATTTTTGGTGTCCATCTCCAACACGTTACGGACTTTCTATTGTTTTGCAACAGATGAGATTTTCAAGGATGTCAATGCGCCACGTCACTCAGACACAGTTGTTCGCAATGGATATAAAGGATGCTCGAGAAAATTCCTTCATTCTCAGTCATGAACCCCATTAATACACTTGGTATACGATATAAGGAGCCGTTCTTGCACAAAATTCTCCACCGTCATCAGCCAGGCAATTACGATGGCTACCATTGTATATCAGAGCATCTGAGACGAGGGCTTCCTCCAACTTGAGTCCATGCCCCGACGAATTCAAGTATTTCTTCGTGATCCAGGAGGTCTCACACGAGCACATTAGGTAAGTATCCCATACCTTTTCAGGGTGGTTAATGGTGATGAAAGGATAAAATCTTCTAATAACGTGCGTCCGTCTGTTGCTTACGGTTAGACACCTTCTCCGACCACCAACCGAGACGAATGAAGTGCCATTCAATGCGCATCTGTCTCCTGGAGGGGAACACGTGATTTGTTTTCGGAACCATCCAGAATGTTAAGTTCAGAAAAGCACAAATTTCCAACAACTTTGTTTATTACAACTTCCAAGCAATAATACAGGCGAGCGAGTCCAAAATCCAAAAGAATAATTCCGTAGTCGTAGCCAAGCAATTCCAAATATCCAGAAGAAGTCCAAAAACTCGCAAAGTCAAACCACAAAACCAAGGAAGTCCAATAACGCAGCACAGTTTCTCACACTTCACGATAGGCACTTGACAACTCGACACGCAGGCTCACTCCACAACTCGAACTGCTGTCTCAGTGCCGCCGGCCGCTTATATTGCGGGCCGCGACATAGCCTCGCTTGCTGGCTCCCGCTTCGCCCGCTGGCCTCTCTTATTCCATAGGCCGGCGTCGGTTACGGTCCGCCGAGCCGCGTTCCCGGGAAGTCTTGGTTTCGCGCCGCTCTTTTGGCTCGCCTTTTAAGGATGCGCACATGGTCGCAACACAGAAGATTCTACGAAATTTGTTTATGGGTTTTTACAGTTGCGATCTAGCGGTGGCCCCGCGAGCCACGTTCCCCAACGGCACGGCCATCAGGCGATGACAGGTCACTAGAGATTGCATTGTCCGGACGCCTCTGTTCACACTTTGCGATGAAAAGCTTGGATCAGTCGCAAGGAAAAGGTTCCTATCAGTGTTGCCGCCTCGTAGGATAAATATCGTTTTACAGGATCATTGTGTTATGTAGCACGTACGATAGTGCTAAGAAGATAATCCCCTTCCGAAGAATAATTTCAACTCCAAAATTATATTATAATATACATTTATACCGATATCTTCAGAACAACTCCTCTGGGAGCGTTCGGATTGTTCTTAAACTCCGTATTATGGGATGGGAAGTGGCCGTACCCAGAAAGAACATCCGACAAGAAGAGGTGTGATTGTGTATTTTTTGGGATGAAAAAAATTGTTGATAAATTCATTATATTTTACATCCAAAGAAGAAAGAACCAGACAACTGTATGTTTAAAGTTTCTTTTAACATACAGTAGTACAATGTTTCATTCATATGACAATATTTTTAAAACTATTTAAAGCGTCAATAATGCCACTTACAGCTAGTAAAATCTAAGAGATTCCAGCATGTAATAATGATATTAAAGGATGTCATTTTACCAGAGAGATACTTTAATACGTCTCACTGGCTTACAATTACAGTTCATGACCAAGAATTCTGGAAGGAACCTTCCAAATCAGACGAAGTTATGGAATATCACGAAAAAGAAAAAAATAAATAACACAAAGTGTTCCTCAGCTGATGATAATATATGGTAATTTTTGGATAAAAAAATAACCGAGCATGCCTTGAAAACGCTGAGAATGAATAGATTTTCGTGTAACATCACGACGTGAAATCTGTCTTTTCATTTGTGTCTACCGACACACGCGCTCATTAATTGACAGTGCGCTATTGAAGACTGAGATCAAAGCAAACACAGCATAGACCACTCGAGTGATGGACATGTGTACAGACACGCTCATTTATTGAAGGTTTTACGTGAGCGAATCCGCCATTGCCCAGTCTGTCACAAACCAAGCGTCCGGCGCGTGACAACGAGACATCCCGACAGGCGACTGCCGCAGCATCGATTGGGAGCGCTCACGCCAGATGGAGGAGACGGCGGCAGCGGAGGCGTCGCGAAGGCCGAATCTGATGTCCCTGCGCCGAGGGACGGCCGAGCTGATACATATGGTAGACAATTTACGAGTATTTTTCGAGATCTCACTTGTAAGTGTGGTCACAGAATTTTCGTATTTATGCATTTTTTCTCTCTGTCAGTCTTAGGATTTATTTTCTTCGCATGAAGAAATTTTTGAACCTAAATATGTGCGTACTTATCAACATTTTTCGCTGATACGTAATTGCTTCGGAGATTAATAATAATAATAATAATAATAATAATAATAATAATAAACATCTTTAGTCGTGATGCAGAGGAATATAATAATAATAATAATAATAATTATTATTATTATTATTATTATTGTTGTTGTTCTTTGTCTCAGAGTTTCTCTGGTGTTTACACAGTGCGTACAATCCTGCATGTTTCCAGAATCACGGATTTTTGGGCTTTGGGAATTATAATACTAGGGTCTAGGCCGACTGTTTCCAAATATCTCTTCAAATTTTTGGTGACCAAACCACTTGCTGTGATTACTATTGGGATTATTTTCACTGAATTGAGTTTATACATTCCTTTACATTCAATTGCAAGTGGAGTGTAATTAGATATTTTTTCAGATTCTGCCTTATTAATATTGTGAACAGCCGGATGAGTGACGTCAATGAAGATTGCATTTTTTTTCTCTCAAACTGTGCAAAACAATGTCGGGTCTATTAGCGGCAATACATTTATCTGTGTGAATGGGAATATCATAGTGTGATAAATAATGAATTATTTTACCTTTAGTTTGCTAGCTCAGTTCTTTGGTTCTCATGCTCTCTATACAGAGAAGCCTGGAAGTCTGAAATTATTTATATTCCGAAGGAATTACATATAACGTGGCACAACAATAATTTTGTTTATTAAAAATTGAATTTGGGATTAACAATATAAATTCTCTTGATTGATTGCATGCATCAGGTTCACGGTACCGATTTGTCTGGCGTTGTGAAACGATGGCCCCGCAGTTCGTAGCCCCTTGGCTTCCGCGCCGAAAATCCCTATTCGCGCCGGTCGTCGCCGAAGTCGTCTGCTTCTTTCTTGCTGACTCACTTCTTGCACTATTGTTCCACCATCTATCCTCCCTATTCACGTCGATGTCCTACTTTAATAAATTCAGATTACATTCGCGCCGCTACCACCACGATGCCAGTCAACCACCAACTCTCTAGTCCAGCGTCCCCTTCTGCCCGTCAACAACCTTCGTTACCTAGTAACCGTGACCGTCCAGATTAAAGCGCGGCGTTTGTTTTGTAATATTTTGTATATTACAGCTCCGTCCGTCCAGATTAAGGCGCGGCGTTTGTTCTGTAATATTTTGTATATTACAATAGGTAGCCGATCGTTGCGCCGTTCCATCTCCGCAATTTTAAGCATAATCGCTTCGTCGGCTTCCTTCGCTTGCCCTAATTTTCGCAATTTCAAGTTATCGTACTCCTCTTTGTACCGTGGATCGAATGTTTTCACTTATACCGCTCACCGATTCTTCAATCTGAGCTAGGCGTACATCATGTAACTGCGACGCTTCCTTTTTTCCTTGGACGTCCTTGGGGACGTCGAGTAGATAAATAATGTTTAATGTAACAAAACAAAGATATATAATGAATTAGTTTATGTTTGCATTGTATACATTTTAAAAAAATATTTAATATGCCTGTAACAAGTAATGTACTTCAGCTTCCGGGTCAATGACCCCCATCTCGATCAGGTTTTTGTCCAGTTTCCCTGATCCATTGAGCAAATGCTGAGATGGCCCCTTGTTTTGCTTCTGGACGTAAATGTAGCTTCACTGTGCGCATGTTTTGTTGAGCACTCCTTTTGCTTGTAGTTCATTTACAGTAGAAAATTTATTTTCTATAACTCGGAAAAAAACATTATTCAAATATCTTTATTTTTCTAAAATAATTATTTTCTAAATTCATTTTTTCGTTTTTTTCGTTTTTTTTAAATAAAATTCTGGCCCTCAAGAAAATGTGCGCAGATAAATTTCTTTCCCCACACGTCATATACAGTTTTTACTGTTTTTTTGACAAATAAATAAATAATCACGGTGTTGTTGGACCGATTGTTGTAGCGCTGAAACCGAGGATTTCATCTCGCAGTTTTCATCTCAGTTAGGAAACGTAATATCGTGGCAATAATCGGATCCGCCATCTTTCCTTCTTCGCTGATGCCTGACTGACAGCCGTTTCCCTGGCGTTAGTAGCGATATTCCCCTCTCCCTCAACTTCTAATTCAGCTAAATGCTGATAATCCTCGCCCTCGTCACGAGCAGAAATTGTTTCGGAGTCCGTATCGCCTACTGAGCTTAGAGTTTAGCCACTATGGGTCTCCATGGTACTTACTCGCGGGTAACAATTTCTAACAATATTATAATTCACGCCAATATGGCCGACTAATTTTCCTTACACACTATGTCCGGTGTATTGCAAACTGGTAACACGTTTGCTAATTTCGCCCTAAAGCCGTTACTGACGGTAGAAACTACACTGCATTTATTGATTGATTGATTAGTGACTGTGGACGCGTCAACTGCAAAGGTCATTAGTTCCGTAAGTGTAGTGCATGTTTTAACCCAGGGGATGTCGGAGATCTTGCCCCGTTCGATGTCGAGATTTGGCGTCGACCTGCACGTAGACTAGGAGGTCCCCAACCAGGTATCTCCCAACCAGCGGGGCATCGCCTCAGCCAGGACAAGCTCTAAGCTCTCGACTTGTGTCTCGGCTTGGGTGGTAGTGTAGTGCATGTGAGATTAAGGTGTATACATAAGGGGAAGAAAAGATCGTGCGCGGTCCGTGTCCCGTTTGTTAGGGTACTGCCCCAGCATTCATCTGGTGTTGATCAGAGAAACCATGGAAAACTCCCAATGAGAGCAGCCGGCCTCTAGAATTCTCCTTCAGACAACGTCTGAACTGGACTTAGCTATCTATCCAGTGCCGAAAATCCTGCCACTGTCTGGACTCGAACCCTAGGACCTCCCGGTCGGAGGCACTGCAGTGACATCAGTTGATGCTCTGAGCGACCTAATCCGGTGGCCACATTGCATTCGACTGCATTCGTCTTGTCATCCCTGCCTATAGGATAGATATTATGGAAGCGAAAATTCTAAATATGTTCGCGAAGAACTGTTTGTTACGTGATGTGTTTGATGTCACATTCAGTTTGACTCTTTGACCAGTATACGAAATCTCTTCCACAGCGTTCGCACGTCACCCTCCAAACGCCAGTGCATGGTGAGTTGCCTACCAATCAGGGGTAAATCTCGTACGTGCAACTTCGTTTCGTGAAATTTCCCTCGACATATTTATAGGCAAAAATGTATTATCTTCACCATCGTACATATCCTAGAAATTTGTAACTTTATTCATAATAACTGATCTCATACATACACACCTGTGCCAATTCAGATGATCATTTCAGCTTGTTTGTTATATTATCAATAAATAATTCATAGCCAGTTTAGATCTCAAAAGCATACACATCCGTTAAAAATATTTTTTGTAATTTTCCAATTTCTTCGTGTCATATTGCACCAAAATTTTATTCTTATTTCCAGGAAACGATGCGGTGTTTTAAATTCAGAAGGCCATTTGTATTACTGACGAGTACTAGCGAGTACTAGCGAGTGCATCATAGTTTTGATGGCCGGATGGAAAAGCCAAGTGCGATCGCAGAGCCACTCGCGATACTAGCTGTTGTAATATGAACCTTATTTTGGTCAATTCACAAAATGATGTATTTCGAAGGGAAGGGAAGAAACTAGTCTTTTCTTTGGTAATACTTAGAAATATCTTAGACGCTTCGACTCCCTTTAGGCACAACGTTCTGGATTTTAAAGAAGAAAAAAATAGACAAGAAGCTAATGTAAGTTTCCATCCAAATGACACGATAATTATTTGTCCATCTAATTGAAAAGACGTTGTATCGCACTTCACACAATGCAGACGACGTGATTGTCTCGTAAAGTTTTACGCTACGCTCAATAAAAAGATCCTAATATATTATGTGTTCACGTTACTTGATTTAAAGCGGCACAGAAAGTCGACGCTATATTTGATTTCACGCTTGCAATAGCTACCTAACGTTAGTCCCCTTTTAGGTTATATTAAAAACAGTTGATTGATTGTTTGTGATTTCGTGCGCGTCAACGATTAAGATCATTAGTCCTGTCAAAGAATACAAAAAAAAAACTTTAACAATTTCACAAAAGTCTTGCAATGCTATGAAAACACAAATGAAAGGTACACACTGACTAAGCGATGCTACCTAACTAATACAGTAAGAAAAAATTAAATAAATATAAACATTGCAGAATGTATTGAAGGTTACGAGGCACACATGCCTAGACTTTTTAAACCAGACTACTCTCATAATACCACAGCTCCTCCTATTTACACAGCTGTCTAGTAGAGGGTCTCAATGCAGATAGGAAAAAAAATGCCTTTCGCCGACGGGAATGCTTCACGCCCAAGACCAGCGCACTCCCCGTTCCGCCGTGGCCCAACTCCACCAGCATTCACTCCCGCCAACCACCCAGCTCTGACACCGCCCCGAGTTTTACACCGGGTGGATCGCAGAGGGCGGTTAGCCGGCCAGTCGGAGGAGGGGCGGACGGAGGCGGGGGGGAGATACGGGCGGCGAGGGCGGTGGTGGTAGTAGCGGGGCCGGCAACGTCGGCGGCGGCGGCGGTGACGGTGGTGATGTCGACGTGACGTCATCGGTGTCGGCGGCGGAAGAAAGCGCCCCATGCGTAGAGGCGCGGGGGAAAAATGATTAATTAATGTCTTAATTAATTAATTATTTTTAAGTGGAACACGCGAACTTTGGAGTTGCGCCCCCATAACACACTGGTTGTAGCATGGAACTCCCATAATTTGGCGGGAGTACCACAAAGAGTGCCCAGGTGGGCGGAAGTCGCAGGAACTTGTCCGCGCCGACCAAAATGTGCTAACAGTCCCGTTGGTGTAGTTTTGTGTTTTTCCTCTGGAGGTGGCGGTGATCTTTCCCCGCTGGATGGCGAGATCCGGCGCCGACCTACCGTCGACTAGCGGGGTTTTCCCCAACCAGTATCTCTCACCAGCTGGGCACCGCTCCAGCCGGAACAAGCTCTAAGCTCCTCACCGGTCTCCCGGCATGTGCAGTAGCTATCTAGCTAGTGTCGAAAAATCCTGCCACCGCCCGGATTCGAACTTGGGACCTCCCGGTGAGAGGCATCAGTTGATGTCCTGAGCCACCTCTCCCGGTATTATCAGTTCATGCCATCGAGTTTCACGTGCAAACTCTGTGGTCCCTCAGGTCTTCTCCATCACTCCGGTGGCGGGCCAGCGCGGGCGTCCCCGGGCGCAACGGCCGGGCCGCGGCGCCGCTCGGATGGGCGTGGCCGCACTGCTGCTCCTGCTGGTGGCGCTGCACGTGGGGGCTCAGGCGGCGCCTCCCTCCGCCCCCGCCGCCGCCCCCGCCCCCGCCGCCGCCCACGCCGCCGCCCCCGCCGCCGCCGCCCCCGCCGCCGCCCCCGCCGTCGCCCACGCCGCCGCCCCCGCCGCCGCCCCCGCCGCCGCCCCCGCCGCGCCCCCGCCGTCGCCCACGCCGCCGCCCCCCGCCGCCGCCCCCGCCGCCGCCCACGCCGTCGCCCACGCCCGCCGCCCACGCCGCCGCCCACGCCGCCACCCACGCCGCCGCCGCCGCCGCCACCGCCGCCGCCACCGCCGCCGCCCCCGCCGCCTCCACCATCGCGTCGCCGCCGCCGCCGCCGCTGCCCGAGGACGCTGTCCGCCTGGCGCGCGACTACTTCGCGCTGAAGCGAGTGCGCAAGGCGGTGCTGTTCGTCTGCTCCGAGTTGGGTGCGTGCGCGGTGCGCGAAAGCGCTGTATACGAGCCTTCCCGCAGGTACCTTCACACGGAGCCACTCGATGGCGACGGTCCTGAGTCCTTCAGACACAGGACTTCCTCTCTCTCCGCCGACCGCGAGAGAGAGAGGAAGGTTTCGTGAGTCAAAACGCTGTGGGATCACGCAACAAGCAAAACCGGCCCAGTGTCGCTTCTAGTGTGAACGCTGCCATTTGGATCTGTGTTCTTCTGGCGGGGTGCGCTTCTGTGTTGCTGGTGGTGGGTGTTCACCAACCCAGCGCCACAGCAGATGATTACGCCGCTAGTTTGAATACTTCCATTTAAAAAATGCTTTGCCGTGAGACGCACCACTCGGAAGCGTTACTGAGTCGCTCCCTGTGAAGGGGCCCTGAGCCGACACGCGCTCAAGAGACGTGGACGTTTTTTTTCTTGTTTTTTTTTTTTGCCCGTTCCGTTCTAGCTGCCTGAGCAAACACGAGTAGTGATGGTAAATTTACCAACACATCCATTCGTTGCTAAAGGGTTTTCGATATCAATGAAAACATCGACAAAGAAACATCCATATTTAAAACATCGATGTTTTAAATGTAGACTATTAAACTTGTTAAACTGTACTGAAAAATGTCATAGAAATTGCAGAACAATATTAACAAACGTTTATTAATTGTGTCGTTGTTTATTTTACTTTTTTTAATTCGAAAATAAAATATCAACCAAGTGAAAATATCGATAACACAACATCGATATTTGTATAAAAAATCGATGCTTCGAAACATAGACATTAATGACGCATCCCGAAACCGAAGGTGAAAAGAAATTGGAACCACCTAAAACCGAAGAAACAAACACCGTCACCAGAAATGCGGATGACATAATATTGGGAGGGAAAATTGGTAACGCCCACCTTGGTGGGGGTCTTCCTGACGACCTTGAGCCGCCCTAAATCCTCTGTGCACAGCACAGAACGTGAGCGCGCGTGTGTACGAATAATCTAAAATTGAAGGAACAAACATTGTCCCAAACATTTTTAGGAACAATGTTTGTTCCTTCAGCTTTAAATCATTCCAATTTGATTACCTCCGATTTAGGGATGCAGCACCGTTATCGATATTTTCAAAATACGACGTAGCCGATGACGTAGTGCCTGGAGGGGAAATCGGTAGCTCCCCCAGTGGGGGAACCTTCTCAACGACCTTGAGCCGCCTACATCCTGTGTGCTCAGCACAGAGCGTGAGCGCGCGTGCGCGTGCGCGTGCGCGTGTGCAGACGCGGTGCGCGTGTGGCGGGCACTGGCGGCCGCGGGGCTGTGGGTGGTGGCGCGCGCTCCGAAGCACGCGGACGCCGCCGCCGCCGCCAGCAGCCTGCCCGAGGTGCAGTTCTACCGCACGGGCTGCTTCCTCGACCTCCGCTGCCCGCCGGCGGCGCGCTGCTGCGACAGGTGCGACCGAACAGCGATCTCCTTCTAGCCGTGTTTTCTCACGCCATGAGGCCTTGTAACATTTGCATTTTCAGATTTGAGAGCAGGGCTGCTTAAACGCAAGACAAGCGTCCCCATGTATATCCGCTCCTATGCCTCGCCCCCATGCCTCGCCTCCATGTCTCGTTTCATACCTCGCCTCATGCCTCGCTCCATACCCTCGCCCCATGCCTCGCCTCAATACCTCGCCGCAATGCCTCACCCCATGACTCACCTACGCCGCGCCATGACTCTCCCCATGCCTCGCCCCATGCCCCGTCCAAATCCTCGTCCATGCCTCACCCCATGCCTCGCCTCATGCCTTCGCCCCATGCCTACCCCATGACTCGCTCCATGACTCGCCCCAAGGCTTGCCCCATGCCTCACCTACGCTCACCCCATGCCTCGCCCATGCTTTCCCATGCCTTCCCCCATGTCTCCCCCATGCCTCCCCCATGCCTCCCCCATGCCTCCCCCATGCCTTCCCCATGACTCACCCCATGACTCGGCCCAAGCTTCCTCCATACTTCGCCCCATCCCCCGACACCTCACCACCGCACCCCCATCCTCCCGCTCTCCTATCCCTTTGACCCGCGCCACTGACAAGTGCGGACCGCAGCCTCTGCCGGAGGTGCGGTCGGCCAGCCGCGGGTCACTGCGCTTGTTAATTTGATTTAAGGGATTAGTCGCCTTCGGAGCTAGGGCTTTCATCAGGAACCCAGTCATGCCGCGCACGCAGCAGACGCCCACGGCGCTCTCGCTCGGCGCTGGGTCTAGTTTCGTTTGTTTTTCATATATTTCAATTATGTCTGGATCAATACACAGGAGTAAATATTTTTCAGGAGAGCCGTTTGTAAATGAAGGCCGAAAGGACGTGGAGCCCAGGATGATAAAAAAGCGAATCCAAAGATATCGCATCTTTTCGACTATACTTCGATTTTTGTAGGAAGAGCTCTGAAGATACTCAAATCCCATCTTTCGCGATGGAATATGTCACGGCATTTCGCGTCTTTTCTCGGTCTTGCCGGTAGAGTCGCATGATCGCAAGCACTGGCTTCATACGGTCGCGATCGTGCGAAATCTAGCGGAACGACTGTGAATGATACGAAATGCCGTGACATATTCCATCGCGAAGATGGGATTTTGAGTTTATCTTGAGAGCTCTTCCTACAAAAATCGCAGTATAGAGGCTTATAACAATGTTTTGTACACTTGTCTTACACTAATTAAAATTCTCAAATAAATAGTGGTGCTTCAATAGCACATACTTGATTGAAAAAATAAGTAACTAGAAATGGAAATTGAAAATGTTTAATTATTAAAAATTATTATGTGCTATTAATTATTAATGTTACGATCATCAAGAGACTCTGTTACTGTGTATCGTCTCTGCAAAATGTGATTTGGCAGTATAAAAAAAGAAAAGTAGAATATGGAGGAATCTCTGATAGCTTTATATTTATATATTTGGAGGACCAGTCAGACTGTAATTAAAGATACACATAACACATAAAATTAATTGAGCTGTATGGTATTGCATAGATGGATGGGAAAATGATAGGGGCAAAAAAAGAACAACATTGGCTGTAATAAACAAATAACAAATATTTAATTACTAAAAAATTTGAGTTAAAAAGGTTAGTAAACAAACAAAAAATATTAAAAAACAGTAAAGATAAAATTAATATGAAAAAAGTAATGAAAAAAAAGAACAAAAGTAATTGAAAAACAGTAATCTTGAAGTAAGAAAGTTGCCAAAAATTAGAGTCTTTTCTTGCGTTAAATTTAAATAGATTAAAAGAGTGCACTCAAGTAGAATTCTGATGCATCAGAAAGAAGTTTGAAATAAGTAATCACTTATCCGTTGAGCTCTGGTGGGGTGTTTCTTGCGGCAGATGTCGGAAGAGAAATGTGCAGCAGCAGGAGATTGTTGACGGGGATGGCGCAAAGTTGCGACCCAAATTGAAGTGTTGTGCAGAGCAGCGTCCTCTAGCAGATTGCAGTAGGCAACTAGGCGTTGCACCGCATATTATAAGTAAATGCCTAGAGAGGCCGCTTCTTGCAACACATTGCGGTAGGCAAAACAGATTTTGCACCGCATACGAAAATACGTCTGACCTCTGCGGAGGTTGCCACAAGAGTCTTGATCTCGTCGGATGAAAGTTTTTGAAAACTGGTCGGTCGCAATGTTGTCCTTTCGTGACACACAGGGGGCTAGTGTCATTTTGCGTGTGTGTCTGAGGCTATCGCTGTTTGGGGAGATGGCGAAGCTTGTGCACGCACTCAGCGCGCACGCATGCCCTTGGAGCCGGAGGGGCTCGGACAGGAAGTTGCCAAAAAAAAATGCGCCTGGAATAAACAGCCTCCGGCACGTTCGCAGTCGCCACCCCAATGGGGGCGGGACGCGCGGAGGGTGGTCCAGCAGGGGTGGCAGGGGTCCAGCTGGGCGAGGCAAGGACTGCATTCCTCCGAACGACGCCACTCCGACCGATTTCAACTCACATATTTTTCAACACACTACACTGGTTGTTCAAATAAGTGAGTATAAAGAATTGTGCTACAAGAGTCCCCTGGGTGCAAGGAAATAAAAAAATTCAATAAATAGTTTAAATGTGGGACGTAACAGACTCATTGGTTGATTTTGGGCCGGCTTGAGGTCGCTCAGGGCATTGACTGATGTCCCTGCAGTGCCTCTCTGATGCGACAGATCCTAGGGTTCGAGGTCCTGACGGTGGCAGAATTTTCGTCACTAGTTAGACAGCTAGGTGGAGGTCAGCCGCTTTCTGAAGGAGAATTCTGGCGGTCGGCTGCTCTGATCGGTAGTTTTCGCGGTTTCTCCGTTCAATACCAGGTGAATGTCGGAGCAGTACACTAAACAAAGGAGCCCCGAACCGCGCGTGATCTTTCCTCCTCTCTTGTCCCACCCTCAACCCTTCTTACACACACTTATATGCACTAGAGTACCACACATGACGGGAAGACCAGTCGGGAGATTAAACTTTTTCTGTCTGGGCGGTGCCTCACTTGTGGGAGACGTCTGGGTGAGGAAACCCATGCAAGATGACGTGTAGATTGGCAACGAATCAACCATACGGTGGGGGGAAGAACAACGCCACCCTCCCGTGATAAAAAACATGCACCACACTCACTTCTCATGACTAATGGCCATAGAAATTGCTTCACCCAGGAACATGAAAATAAACAATCAATTAACGACTTGCCAATTAAAGATTCCAACAAATTGTGGTGCTTGGGTACATACTTTTTTTGAATTATTGGTAAGTTAGGGAATATAATATACTACTACAAAGGTAGCAGCCATGACTTTAAATTCCCTAACAAAGCGAAGTATCAGATATAAAAAACTGTTTATGAAAATTGCTTATTGCACTTAAATTGAATGTATGGGGTTGTATTGTTAAGGCCAGAAAATCCTTATTTGAAGAGAACAAAAGCATTGCTTCCAAATTATGGAAGATGGCAACGTGTGTTGCAGCGTAAACTTATGTTGCGAGTTGTAGGAGAGCCTACTGCCATCACTCGCATTTTAATTTGCGAATTTCTAAATGTTTCGCCTTAAATTAATTCGGGGCAGATCTGATCTCTTTCCAGCCAGCAGCACGAAGTTTTATGAAGATTTCTTATAAATAGTACAGAATCAAATTATTTTCTTAGATAATTAATATACAGGGAAAATATGTTAAAGTATGTTCCGTACACATGTTATGTATTTAACGTGTTATTGCGGGATGTATCGGAAATGTTTCAAACTTCTAGTGAGTATTGAGGACTCAATGGCAATAACTCATTGCCAAGCGCTAGGAAATGTCATGTAATGAAGTTACTCTTATGAAATTTGCCCCTGTTTGATAGGCAGCTCGGTCATATACAAATTTTACGAAATTTCATGGACTGCGTCAGAACATGACTTACCAAATATCAGTACATAATGAGTTGCTTACCAACCAGGGGCGAACTTCATTTGTGTAACTTCTTAATATGAAATTTTGTGTATGTTCAGTGATAAAAAAGTATTATCATAGACCAATCTGCAAAGCCACATTTTATATACGTTTTATCTCATCCGATCGCCTTTTAAGATTTTTTACATGTCCTACAAGTTTGTAACAATTGTTCATGGGCTGCGATAGTGGCACATCTCAAAAATCAGGTGTTGTGATAAATGAGTTTGATGTTTCACCTTGTAATGAAATGGATCATTCTTGTATTCACACTTCTGCCTTTTGTTGGTGGAATACTGTAGTGTAGGATATGCTGCCGCTGGTGGCGGAAGATAGACCAATCTGCGAATTCTTGAGAGGGCATTTACTCTAAATTCGTATTTTGTGCGTTGTACCACCATTGTAGCCCACGAGCAACCTATTGTGAGGCAGCCTGAATAGATTTTTTAAAATTTATTCTAGTTTGGCCATTGGCCCTCTACAGCCGCATATAAACATTAGTACGATATGTATGATGTAATATATATATATCAGAATAATTTGATACATTATAGACAATATTATAGTTTTAGATATGATACAAAATCGTCCTTATATGATTTATCATGAGAAAAGACTTATCAGTTTAAATCTATGGGTGATCAAAAAATCTCTGGTAGCTTTCTTTTTAATCTTTTGTGATGAGTATTTTGCTTACCTTTGAAATGGCTGAAGGGATCTTTAATATTTAGAACAGATTTTGCGGCTAAGAGGGAGAAGTGGACGGGGATGGGTGTATCGCCAAGTTCAATATGTATCTGCGCATTTGCAACCAGGTAAAACGGAGCCGGCCTGTTCAAGGCCGGAGGTTGGTGGAGAGATTCGCCCCGCGCGGGCCTCTAATGCGAAGCGGGGGCGGGGGTGGGGTGGGCGTGGCGCTGTGCAGGTGTCGGAGCTGCAGCTGCTGAACGGGAGCTACGAGTGGCTGCTGTGGGGGCCGCTGCCGGAGGCGGAGCGCGAGGCGCTGCACCTGCGCCTGGACAGCGAGGTCACCCTC
>JAHLJT010002406.1:194089002-194136622 GCA_031308135.1 Acheta domesticus
TGGGTGGGCGCTGCACGTGGGGGCTCAGGCGGCGCCTCCCTCCGCCGCCGCCCACGCCGCCGCCCACGCCGCCCACGCCGCCGCCCCCGCCGCCGCCCCCGCCGCCGACCCCGCCGCCGCCCCTGCCGCCGCCCCGCCCCCCGCCGCCGCCCTCGCCGCCGCCCCCGCTGCCGCCCCCGCCGTCGCCCTCGCCGTCGCCACCGCCGCCGCCCCCGCCCGCCGCCCCCGCCGCCGCCACCGCCGCCGCCCCCGCCGCCGCCCCCGCCGCCGCCCCACCCCGCCGCCCCCGCCGCCGCCCCCGCCGCCGCCCCGCCGCCCGCCCCCGCCGCCGCCCCCGCCCGCCGCCCCCGCCGCCGCCCCTGCCGCCCGCCCCCGCCGTCGACCCCGCCGCCGCCCCCGCCGCCGCCCCCGCCGCCGCCACCGCCGCCGCCCACGCCGCCGCCCACGCCACCGCCCCCGCCGCCGCCCCCGCCGCCGCCCCCGCCGCCGCCCACCGCCGCCGCCCACGCCGCCGCCCCCGCCGCCGTCCCGCCCCTGCGGCCTCCACCATCGCGTCGCCGCCGCCGCTGCCGAGGACGCTGCCCGCCTGGCGCGCGACTACTTCGCGCTGAAGCGAGGTGCGCAAGGCGGTGCTGTTCGTCTGCTCCGAGTTGGGTGCGTGCGCGGTGCGCGAACGCGCTGTATACCTTCACGCAGTTGCCTTCACAGGGAGCCACTCGGTGGCGACGGTCCTGAGTCCTTCAGACACAGGATTTCCTTTCTCTCCGCCGACCGCGAGAGACAGGAAGGTTTCGCGAGTCAAAACGCTGTGGCATCACGCAACAAGCAAAACCGGCCCAGTGTCGCTTCTAGTGTGAACGCTGCCATTTGGATCTGTGTTCTTCTGGCGGGGTGCGGACGCGCTTCTGTGCTGCTGGTGGCGGGAGTTCATGAACCGAGCGCCAAAGCAGATGATTACGCCGCTAGTTTGAATACGTCCATTTAAAAAATGCTTTGCCGTGAGACGCACCACTCGGAAGCGATACTGAGTCGCTCCCTGTGAAGGGTCCCTGAGGCGACATGCGCTCAAGAGACGTGGACGTTTTTTTCTTGTTTTTTTTGCCCGTTCCGTTCTAGCTGCCTGAGCAAACACGAGTAGTGATGGTAAATTTTACCAACACATCGATACATCGCTAAAGGGTTTTCGATATCAATGAAAACATCGACAAAGAAACATCCATATTTAAAACATCGATGTTTTAAATGTAGACTACTAAACTTGTTAAACTGTACTGAAAAAAAGTCAAAGAAATTGCAGAACAATATTAACAACGTTTATTAATAGTGTCGTTGTTTATTTTACTTTTTTTAATTCGAAAATAAAATATCAACCAAGTGAAAATATCGATAACACAACATCGATATTTGCATAAAAATCTGTTTGGAAACATAGACATCAATGACGCATCCCGAAACCGAAGGTCAAAAAGAAATTGGAACAACCTAAAACCGAAGAAACAAACACCGTCACCAGAAATGCGGATGACGTAATATTGGGAGGGAAAATTGGTAACACCCACCTTGGTGGGGGTCTTCCTGACGACCTTGAGCCGCCTAAATCCTCTGTGCACAGCACAGAACGTGAGCGCGCGTGTGTACGAATAATCTAAAATTGAAGGAACAAACACTGTCCCTGACATTTTTAGGAACAATGTTTGTTCCTTCAGCTTTAAATCATTCCGATTTGTTGACCTCCGATTTAGGGATGCAGCATCGATATCGATATTTTCAAAACATGACGTAGCCGATGACGTAGTGCCGGGAGGGGAAATCGGTAGCTCCCGCAGTGGGGAACCTTCTCGGACGCCCTTGAGCCGCCTACATCCTGTGTGCTCAGCACAGAGCGTGAGCGCGCGTGCGCGTGCGCGTGTGCAGACGCGGTGCGCGTGTGGCGGGCGCTGGCGGCCGCGGGGCTGTGGGTGGTGGGCGCGCGCTCCGAGCACGCGGACGCCGCCGCCGCCGCCAGCAGCCTGCCCGAGGTGCAGTTCTACCGCACGGGCTGCTTCCTCGACCTCCGCTGCCCCGCCGGCGGCGCGCTGCTGCGACAGGTGCGACCGAACAGCCATCTCCTTCTAGCCGTGTTTTCTCACGCCATGAGGCCTTGTAACATTTGCATTTCAGATTTGAGAGCAGGGCTGCTTAAATGCAAGATAAGCGTCCTCATGTATCTCCGCTCCCACGCCTTGCCCCCATTGCCTCGCCTCCTTGTCTCGTGTCATGCCTCGCTCCATACCTCGCCCCATGCCCCGCCCATGCCTCGCCCCATGTCTCGCCCCATGCCTTGCTCCATGCCTCGCCCCATGCCTCCACCATGCCTTCCCCATGCCTCGCCCCATGCCTCCACCATGCCTTCCCCATGCCTCGCCCCATGCCTACCCCATGACTCGTTCCATGACTCGCCCCATGGCTTGCCCCATGCCTCACCTACGCCTCGCCTCATGCTTCTCCCCATGCCTCGCCCCATGCCTCCCCCATGACTCACCCCATGACTCGCCCCAAGCTTCCTCCATACTTCGCCCCATGCCCCGACACCTCACCACCGCACCCCATCCTCCCGCTCCCCTACCCCTTTGACCCCCGCTACTGACAAGTGCGGACCGCAGCCTCTGCCGGAGGTGCGGTCGGCCAGCGCGGGCCACTGCGCTTGTTAATTTGATTTAAGGGATTAGTCGCTTCGGAGCTAGGGCTTCATCAGAACCCAGTCATGACGCGCACGCAGCAGACGCCGACGGCGCTCTCGCTCGGCGCTGGGTCTAGTTTCGTTTGTTTTTCATATATTTCAATTATGTCTGGATCAATACACAGGAGTAAATATTTTTCAGGAGAGCCGTTTGTAAATGAAGAGCGAAAGACGTGGAGCCCAGGATGATAAAAAAGTGAATCCAAAGATATCGCATCTTTCGACTAAGAGGCTTATAACAATGTTTTGTACACTTGTCTTACACTAACTAAAATCTCAAATAAACTAGTGGTGCTTCAATAGCACATACTTTGATTGAAAAAATAAGTAACTAGAAATGAAATTGAAAATGTTTAATTATTAAAAATTATTATGTGCTTATTAATTATTAATGTTACGATCATCAAGAGACTCATTGGTTGATTTTGGGCCGGCTTAGGTGGCTCAGGGCATCGACTGATGTCCCTGCAGTGCCTCTCTGATCGACAGATCCTAGGGTTCGAGTCCTGATGGTGGCAGAATTTTCGTCACTAGTTAGACAGCTAGGTGGAGGTCAGCCGCTTTCTGAAGGAGAAGTCTAGCGGCCGGCTGCTCTGATCGGTAGTTTTCCGCGGTTTCTCCGTTCAATACCAGGTGAATGTCGGAGCAGTACCCTACAAATGAGCCACGCGCCGCGCGTGATCTTTCCTTCCTCTTGTCCCATCCTCAACCCTTCTTACACACACTTATATGCACTAGAGTACCACACATGACGGGAGACCAGTCGGGAGATTAAAACTTTTTCTGTCTGGGTCGTGCCTCACTTGTGGGAGACGTCTGGGTGAGGAAACCCATGCAAGATGACGTGTAGATTGGCAACGAATCAACCATACGGTGGGGGAAGAACAACGCCACCTCCCGTGATAAAAAACATGCACCACACTCACTTCTCATGACTAATGGCCATAGAAATTGCTTCGCCCAGAAACATGAAATAAGCAATCAACGGCTTGCCATTAAATATTCCAAAAAATTGCGGTGCTTGGGTACATACGTTTTTTTGAATTACACCAATCAACAAAAAAATTTTTTTTGTAAGGTACAGAAAGAAAACTTGGTGATCTTTATTATTTCGTACATGCTGAATCCAAACATGCAAATAGATTTGCCTCATCACCCTCCATTTCAGAGTTACAACATTTTAAAGTTATTTGCATTAAGAATATTGAATGAAAATAAAAATACAGACGAATAATTAAGGATGGTACTGAAAACCGAAAAAACAGTTGTTTAACACATTTATACCTTATGTTAAATATATTAGCACATATTTCCTTCCATTTTGCATTTATACAATGAGACAATAATGTTTATTGAGTGGATAATGGAACAGGTTTAAATTTCTTTAATGAGCACTTCCTGCTGTGGGATGCACATGTTTCCCGCTTTAAAAACCAACAATAGTCACTCAACATTGAGGGATTCCATCTGCCTTTATAGCGATTTTCTATCTGCAGTATATCCTGGTGGAACCTTTCCCCGTGTTCATCGCTTACTTCCCCAAGGTTGGGAGGGAAAAAATCCAAATGGCTGTGGAGAAAGTGCATTTTTAAGGACATTCTACATCCAAGGTTTTTATAGTTCTTCAAAAGTGTTCCTATCAGTACGTCACTGTTTTCTGCTCTAGTATTCCCTAGGAAACCGTGGACAACATCCTTGAACGAACGCCAGGCTGGAAGCTCTAGCGGATTTAACTTTGCTTCAAAATCTCTGTCATCCATTAACCTTTTGATCTGTGGCCCTATAAAAATGCCTTCTTTTAATTTCGCATCACTAATTTGTGGAAACACTGAATGTAAATACTTGAATCCATCACCACTTTTGTCCATTCCCTTAACCAAGTTCTTCATGAGACCTAACTTAATATGTAGCGGAGGAAGAAAAACATTTTGAGGATCCACCAGTGGAATATGTTTCACGTTGTCTCGCCCAGGAGTAAATTCCTCTCGTTGTGGCCAGTGCTCAACAGTATAATGTCTGTCTGTTGCTCGACTGTCCCAGAGACAAAGGAAACAACAATATTTTGTGAAGCCACTCTGAAGACCAAGCAATAAACCAATGACTTTCAAATCACCACATATTTTCCAATTGTGTTTCTTATACTTTATTGCTTGCAATATTTTTGACAAATTTTCATAAGATTCTTTCATTGACACAGAATAACCCACAGGTACAGATGGCAACTTGTTACCATTATGTAACAGCACAGCTTTAAGGCTTCTTTTTGAGGCATCGACAAACAAACGCCATTCCTCGTCAAGATATTGTATGTCTAGTGCCTTCATTAAACCTGATACGTCTACACAAGCACAAATGCTCTCCACTGAACTGTAATAAGTCATCAAATCTTTATTGCGCCCTCGAAATAGGTAACCTTCGTTTCTTCATTAAGAACATTCCATTCCTTTAGACGTGACGCTAAAAGTTCTGATTGCTCCTTGGATAAGAATAAATCGAGTACTAAGTCATTTAATTCTGCCTGTTTTATTAAATGTGGGCCTTCTTCTAGATTGTGTTCTTCCCCACTGGACTGAAATTGTGCACTTTCAGAGTTTGTCGACATTGAGCCATCATCAGGTATTTCTTCCCATGTAGATGGAGGTGTGGGAACTGGTAAGTCTTGTGCATGGGGTATGGGCCGTATTGCTGACGGTACATTGGGGTACTCTATATGTTTCTTATTCTTTGACGAAAATCCGTTAACGTTCGTCAAACAGAAGTAGCAATCGTCTACATGGTTCTTTGGCTCACGCCAGACCATGGGTATTGCAAAAGGTAAGTGCTCGTTCTTACCATTCAACCATTGGGTCAGTTTAGAATTGCACCTTGTGCAAGTTATGTGCGGTGCCCACTTCTTATCCTGATCTCCCAGTTGACATTTGAAATACATCCCATACGATATCTTGAGACGTTTAGAAATCGGTCGTCGTTGTTTTCTTGTCGTAAATTCACCACAGATATAACAAAATGTATCGGGATGATTAATACACCCACGTGTTGATTTCTTCATGGTTGCCAAGGTGAAACGAACTCCAACACTTGTCACTGTACTGTAACAAAAAAATAACAATAAATGGAGAAATAACATAAAAGGAACATTTAGTAAGTCCAATATAGAAGTAATTTACACATTCCTCAATAATAGTTTTGTATTTTACTACGTTCATTGACTTCAAACACATAGTGCAATAAACCTTAAATGGGTATTCATTTACGCTCTTAAAATGGTTTTTTGTCCATAACTTGTAATCCTGACGTGATAGATTCATTTTGATTTCACATTTCACGTTTCCTACTGGTGCATTAAGAAACTTACCATGCATTTCGTCTGTACCAAAATCAGTGTTGACTAGTGTTATTGGTAAGTCAGGGAATATAATATACTACAAAGGTAGCAGCCATGACTTACTAACAACCCTAACAAAGTGAAGTACCAGATATAAAAAAACTGCTTATGAAAATTTCTTATTGCACTTGAATGTGTCGGGTTGTTTGTTAAGACCAAAAATCCTTATTTGAAGGAACAAAAGCATTGCTTCCAAATTATGCAAGATGGCAACGTGTGTTGCAGCGTAATTTATGTTGCGAGTTATAGGACAGCCTACTGCCTCACGAGTATTTGAATTTGCGAATTTCTAAATGCTTCGCCTTACATTAATTTGGGGTAGATCTGATCTCTTTCCAGCAGCACGAAGTTTCATGACAATTTCTTATAAATAGTACAGAATCAAATTATTTTCTTAAATAATTATATACAGGGAATATATGTTAAAGTATGTTCCATAACATGTTATGTATTTGTGTTATGCGGGATGTATCGGAAGAAATGTTTCAAACTTCTAGTGAGTATTGAGGAGTCAATGGCAATAACTCATTGCAAAGCGCTAGGAAATGTCATGTAATAAAGTTACTCTTATGAAATTTGCCCCTGATTGATAGGCAGCTCGTCATATACAAATTTTACGAAATTTCATCGACTGCGTCAGAACATGACCTACCAAACATCAGTACATAATGAGTTGCTTACCAACCAGGGGCGAACTTCATTTGTGTAACTTCGTAATATGAAATTTTGTGTATGTTCATTGATAGAAAAGTATTATCTTAGACCAATCTACAAAGCCACATTTTATATACGTTTTATCTCATCCGATCGCCTTTTAAGATTTTTACATGTCCTACAAGTTTGTAACAATTGTTCATGGGCTGCGATAGTGGCACATCTCAAAATCAGGTGTTGTGATAAATGAGTTTGATGTTTCAACTTGTAATGAAATAGATCATTCTTGCATTCACACTTCTGCCTTTTGTTGGTGGAATACTGTAGTGTAGGATATACTGCCGCTGGTGGCGGAAGGTATACCAATCTGCCAATTCTTGAGAGTGCATTTACTCTAAATTCGTATTTTGTGCGTTGTACCATTATTGTAGACCACGAGCAACCTATTGTGAGGCAACCTGAATAGATTTTTTTAAATTTATTATAGCTTGGCCATTGGTCCTCTGCAGCCGCATAAGATATAAACATTAGTACGATATGTATGATGTAATATATATATATATATATATATATATATATATATATATATATATATATATATCAGAATAATTTGATACATTATAGTTTTAGATGTTACAAAATCGTCCTTATATGATTTATCATGAGAAAAGACTTATCAGTTTAAATCTATGGGGGATCAAAATTTTTTCTTGGTAGCTTTCTTTTTAATCTTTTGCGATGAGGGTTTTGCTTACCTTTGAAATGGCTGAAGGGATCTTGAATATTTTCGAATGGAATTTTGCGGCTAAGAGTGAGAAGTGGACGGGGATGGGTGTAATGCCAAGTTCAATATGTATGTGCGCATTTGCAACCAGGTAACACTGAGCCGGCCTGTTCAAGGCCGGAGGTTGGTGGAGAGACTCGCCCCGCGCGGGCCTCTAATGCGAAGCGGGGGTGGGGGTGGGCGTGGCGCTGCGCAGGTGTCGGAGCTGCAGCTGCTGAACGGGAGCTACGAGTGGCTGCTGTGGGGGCCGCTGCCGGGGGCGGAGCGCGAGGCGCTGCACCTGCGCCTGGACAGCGAGGTCACCCTCGCCTCCCCCTCCCCCACCCCCACCCCCTCCCCCGGCGCCCACGTGCGCCTCTGGGACCTGCACCGGGTGCGTAGCAGAGTTGTGCCGTAGACTATAATTTTACATCTACGCGTGTTTTCTACACGTAATATACGTATCTAGTCTACATGACTCGTTTTTTACATGTAGACTAAGTATACAATGTAATCTGTGTAGACTACTTATTTTTTCACATCAAATAACCCAAGAAAGTGTATAATAAGTATTAATAGTATAAGCATGTTGAAATGTAATACTAAAAATATAATTTTTCCATTCAGTAAGTCGAACAAAATATACCATTCCCGACGAAGAAATTACAACCTCCGGAACCACGTCAAGAAACCCGTATGGACGTGTTTCAAATTGCACATCAGACCACTCTGCATCCGACTCTTTCCCTCCAAGTGCAGTGTCACCAACCCGGTGCGCAGAAATATTGTGAAGATCCCTGATCATGTCGCCAACCTCTTCGCCCCCGAAAGAGAGGCGAAAGCAATAAGCATTTTACAGGCGAGGAAGGCACTTCCAGTCATGACTGTTACCCGTTCCGTAGATATTTTTGAAGCACAACAATTTTAATTGGAAATTAAAAATGTTTTAAAATTTAAAAAAATAAAGTTTATTCATAATGGTAGTACTCCCTTGGATGTGATCCAATCAATTTGTAGTATTGCTTTGGATAAATAGAGTATAATGGATAATAAATAGGTAGGTGAAGGGGCGGGGTCTAACGCATCTAAACCAAATAAGAACTAAAGTGATTTAAACTGTTTAAATCTGGGTTGTCCAATTGGCCGCATGCGGCCCGCAGTACCGTTTATTGTGGCCCGCGAAAGGGTTTTAGTCAAAGTTAAACTCCCTTGCATCCATATCGAGATGGAACTTCGCGCGCCTAACACACACGCCTAGGAAACTGCCTGACTAAGAAATAAAGGTACTTCAGTTGGGTTGTAAAACGCCTGATTAAGGATGCCAATTAGTGGTGTGTGCAGGGACGTGAGGTATTTCCACCAGAAATTTTGAATTCCGTCTGGACCGGCAGATTTCCAGCTATGCAGGTTTCGTAATATCTGTTTCAAGTCCTCCTGTGTAACTGTTGGTTTTCCATGTTTTTGGCCAATCTTAATGATTCATTTTGCAACCTTGATGATTGAGTGTTGTAGTTAACAGATTGTAACCAGAGTGTATTCCAGAATTGTTCAATTGACACCAGGGAAGGCAATTCACTGTTTGTAACTTTTGGAGATAGTGTGTGGTAGAACTGCTTCTGATGGAGGCTAAAGTTTCTATTTTCTACTTTCCTTTTGTTAGAGATGTTGTACCGACGTATTCTTTCGCCAGTGCTGCAACGTTCTGTTTCAAAGTGTTGATATGGATATATAATTTGCACTCGAAATCTTCGTCTCTAATTCTGATCCTTTGACCTTTCAGTATATTGTGGACACTGTCTTTTAGGCGTTGTTTGCATTTCTCCCGCCTGACTCTCCAAACAACTAATTTAGTTTGGTCACTTCTAAACCGTCTTATTTTGTTTTCTAGCCTCGTCTTCCATTTCGGAGTCCTTGTTTCATTTTTGCCTGAACCGTTATTGGTTTTGGGTATTACATATTCCGTTGTAGGGATAGTAACAGCAGCACAGTGTGCGTGCATTTGTACATCCTCAAATGTCTCTGTACATTTTTCTGCAAGGATATTATTAATGATGTCAAGAAGTTGAAATGTGGTTTTGTTAGGGTGCATTCTTGGTAGAGGTTTTCGACAGTTAGGATCTGTTCCAAAAACTACATTTAGATTTTTCTCGAATTCTCTTCTGATTTCAAGTACTTGTTGTGTGTTTGCTGTCTCTTTATCTGCTGAAGGGTCATTTGTTTTATTCGTGACTTATCCATTATTCTGTTCTATTTCATTTAGTATTTCTTGAATGGGTATATCAGATACATCCTTAAAGTAAGTATGGTAAATTTCATCTCGTATCGAATTTTGTTCTAAAATGCTAATGACTGATAATATGTCTTAACCTGTCGCATATGTTTTGTTCCGTAAATCTAACCAAGTCTGATCTTAACTTTAAAAATTCTTCATGAGTTTTCCTGCGACAGTCTCCGGTTTGTTCTGCATTTTGTCACTATTTCATACACCCGTAGTATGTCACAGTTATCTTTGTGTTGTCACTTGTAACGGGTCTCTATAGAAGACTTACTAGGGCCTGTAGTCTTCAGCGATGGAAGCAAAGTGATTTCTGTGATTTCAAGTGATTTATGTGCTTCGATATTTGAAGTGGGATATTCCAGTAGCTAATTCGAGATTTCCCGTAGGAGGCGCTGGTCTCCCCGCAGCTCTTACACGGATGGTTCGCATACTGTCACACTCAGCACCAGCTCCAAGTGTGCCCTGGCGCTCCCCAGACAGCGGTACTTTTTCCGAGGCTTTATAACGCATACTTCCTGTCTCCATCTCACTCAACGATGGGTTTGCCTTTTATGCCTACGGCCAGGTGCACTGGCAGTCACCCTCTAGAATTGGACTGACGGCGCTGGTGTTGGCTCTTTACTTGGCTCTTCCACCGCCGTTAGGAGTAACGTCCTGTCGAGACTTTCCCCAGCCAGAAAGCCCTCGGCTGGGGACACTAGGTGTGGCACTAGGGTGTAGCCTTCCTCTACCCCTACCTCGTTTGTCTCTTCACCGATCTGGTTTCTGGTGCGGCTGAAACCCGACCTCCTCCTTGCTCAGCTTAACAGGCCCCCCGCGAGGTGAACGGATAGTTGAGATGAAGAGGCTAAGATCTCTCTCTTCTTGAGCGACTATTTTCGCGTATATCCCAATTTGGGCCTTTATTATTATTATTATTATTGTAGTGATTGCGGGATCAGGTTTAGTCAAAAACATAAGTCTAAAAATACTTTTAATGTTTCACTTCACATCTCAACAAAAAGAAACACAACCAAAATTGTTCTCAGGGCAGCGTCCTTGCCCCAATGCTAAACTTGATAAGCCGGCGGCATAGGCAGCCGACTGACTTGCTGATAACGGCTGTTATCTCGGGCGGTGGCAGTGGTGCGTCGTGGCTGCGGTAGTAGCAGCCGCGGAACCCTTGACAGACGGGAGCAATGTCCTGCGGGAGGTACCGCCTGCGAACCCGCGTTCCGTCCAGGAGCCGTGTCTCCCGGGTCGATCCTTCTCGGCACTCGTACACGTATGTCGCGCTGGGTAGAGAGTTCATTCGTGACAGGGCGCGTCGCTGCCGATTCGGGGTTTTATCCCCTCGCCGCCTGGTGAGGGGAGGGGAAGGGGTTGTGCCCCTCCACTAGCGGAGCGGTGGAGCGTCACCCCAAGCTGCTCCTCTGATTGGGGGGATACCACATTCCTCCCCGCTTTATTGTGGGCATATGGGTGCCCACGATTGCGCCGTGACCGCCGCGGAGCTGGACCTGGTGAGGCGTCTCTGCTGCTAGGTTCTGAGAATAACTCAGCCTCTGGTCGCACCCCCGCTCCTGCTGCGTCACCTGGCGAAGTTACCGACTGAGCTGGTGCCTCGTGCGTGACGGCTGGCTCTGTCTTGTGCATTGTGGCTGGCTGAAAATAAAAAGGAATATACTTCTTTGCGGTGTGTCGTCCACTCTATGTGTATTCCACCGTTTTGTTATCTGATTTTCATGCCTCCTTGTCATACCATTTTCTGATTGTACCAGATACATTTTATAGCCTATACTCTCTCTAATTATTGCTGGAATCCATTTTGGGTATACTTTGAATGATTTTATGTACACTTTATCCCCAACTTGAAACTTGGTATTCTCAATACGTTTCGGGCGTTTGGTGGGTACTAATAACGCTAGTAATGTTCTTGGCTGCCTCCCATGAAGTCTTTCCGCTGGACTTTTCTTTTCTTGCCCTATCGGAGTTGCTCTGTATGTTACTAGTAGCTGCTGTAACGCTTTGTCTTTAGGAACTCCATCAGCCATTGCTTTGATCATTGTACTTTTGAATGTGCGTACAAATCTCTCTGCTCCCCCGTTTGACTGTGGGTGGAACGGCGCCGTTCTAAGATGCTGAATGCCATTCTCTTTGCAAAATTTTTCAAATAAGTGTGACGTAAATTGTGCCCCATTATCTGATACTAACAGTTGCGGTAATCCTTCTATTACAAACACCTTCGTTAGCAGTTGAATTGTTGCTTCTGTGGTTGTTGTCCGCGTTTCACACACGTATGGATACTGTGAGAATGCATCCGTAACCACGAGCCACATTGACTCAAAAAACGGCCCTGCGTAATCAATATGTACCCGCCTCCCATGGTTTCTCGGCTTTTGGCCAGCCCGAAAAATGCTTCGGTGGGCTTGCCTGGTTCTGTCTACATATATGGCAACTACGTATCAAGTTTTCTATATCTTTTGACATTCCCGGCCAATACACATATCTTCTGGCAATAGTTTTTGTCCTAGTAATACCCCAATGTCCAACATGCAATAACTTTAACACTTCCGCTTGCAGCGTTTTAGGAATTACAACTCTTACATTATCTTCGCAAGTGTATAGTAATACCCCTTCTTGCATTGATAACTCGTTTTCTTTAACAAAAATTGATTTAACTCTTCTGAACTATGTTTTAACTTTCTTGTTGGCCAACCTTTATTCAATAACCACTTACTTGTATTAGTAGTTGTCTTTCCTGGTTACTTGCCGCTATCCTTTTTGCATCCAGCGGCAAGTCGCAACAGTGTGTCGCTGTTCGCGAGATCGATGTGGGCGCAAACTTCCTCCAATTGGTCAAATGACTCGTCTGGTCCTGCCGGCAGCCTCGACAGCGCGTCCCGCGTTGCCATGATGTGATGTTGACCTGTAAATTATCTCAAAATCATAGTCAGACAGAAAATTGCCCATCTTTTAAGTTTCTTCCCAGTTCTCTCCGAAATACCTTTCCTTGGACTGAACAATGACGTAAGTGGTTTATGGTCTGTAATGAGCGTAAATTTCGCCCCATATAGGTATTGATGGAATTTCTTTACCCCATAAATTATTGATAACGCTTCTCTTTCTATTTGCCCATAATTCCTCTGTGAATTACTTAACGTTTTCGATGCGAATGCGATTGGTACCTCAACGCCATCTGGCGTAATTGTTGATATCACCGCACCAATACCCGTTCAGATGCATCAGTCGCCAGCAGTAGCGGTTGCCCTGGCGAATAGTGCGTCAATGTCGTTTGCCTTGACTAATTGCCGCTTAAGATTCTGAAAACGCATTTTCACATTTTGTTGACCATATGAACTTAACATTTTTCTTCCGTAATTGGTCTAATGGTGCTGTGATCATTGCTCTATTCTTAATAAATTTCGAGTAATAAGCTACTTTACCTAAGAATGAACTGAGTTGTTTCACGTCTTGAGGTGCTGGCATTCTTGTAATTGCTTCAATGTTTTCTTTTGTCGGTCGGAACTCCCTGTTTGTCTACTATGTGACCTAAATAATTTATAGAAGTCTTAAAAAATTCACATTCTTCAAATTGCATCTGAGTCCATTATCTTTTAAACAATTGCAACAGCCTCCGCAAATTTTGCTTGTGGACCTCTTCCGTTTTGCCTGTAACAATGATATCATCCAAAAAATTAGCACAATTTGGCACTTTCTCTGTAATTTGTTGCAGAAACCTTTGAAATATCGCTGGCGAGCTGGCAATGCCATATGGGAGTCTTTGAAATTGATATAATCCATTATTCGTATTAATCACCATAATTTCTTTTGACTGTTCATCTAACTCCAACTGTAGATAAGCTTCTGACAGATCTATTTTCGTGAAATATTCACCTTGTAATTTGGAAAATATTTCTTCAGGTTTAGGCATAGGATAGTGATCTATCAACATTTGTGGGTTTATGTTACTTTAAAATCCCCACACAGTCTTAATTTACCATTTGGTTTTTTTATAATTACCAATGGTGTGGCCCACTCTGAAGCGTTGACTGGTTTGAGCACTCCTTCATCTACCCAACGTTGTAATTCTTCTTTTACTTGCTCTTGTAATTAAATGGTACTGGTCTTGCTTTGCAAAATTTCGGTTGGCAGTTTTCTTTCATTGTTATGTGAGCTTTATAATTTGTGCAATGCCCTAATCCTTCTGCAAAAACTTCCGGAAATTCGTGACAGATGTCCTCCATCTCTTCATATTTATTTAAATTCTGTACTGACATAACTTATCTTCTAGCGTAAAACCAAAAGCGTTTATACCTTCCATCCCAAATATATTTTGCACGTCATGTCTGTTCACTACCACAAAGCGTAACTTCCGTTGCACTCCTTTATATCTTGACGTCATTTCTACTTGACCTTTTACTGGAATGATGTTTCCCTGATAAGATTTTAACTTTGCGTTGTTACTTGCACATCTCGGTGCGCCTAACTGCTGGTATGTTGTTAGATTTATTATATTCACTGTAGCCCCTGTGTCGATCTGGAACTCAATATATCTTCCCAATATTTCCAATTGTAATTTCATCTTTGTTTCCTCCGACGGATTTAAAATTAGGTTGACTGTCTGTATTTGGTCTATTTCCATTTCTTCCGACCTATTGTTGCCATCTTCACACTCTTTGGTTTCTGTCGCTGTGTGCCTGTCGCCAGTTTTTTCTTTAAGCAAACACTTTGAATATGTCCTATCTTTTTACAGAATCTACATATTGCTTCCTTAACCAACACTGACTGCGTTTATGGTTCTTCTCACAACCCGGGCATGATTTTAACTTCTTTTCATCTCGTTCTTTCCCCATTGTAGTCACCTTGCTGACTTCTTCTGTTGTATTCATCTGCGTTTCCAGATTTTCCGACATTTCATATGTTGTGGCAATCTTCATTACTTCTTCCAATGCTGGGTCTTCTACTCGAATTGCCTCCATACGCACTTTATTTATCGGGGTATGTAATATCACCATATCTCGTATCATACTACTTGCATAGGAATTTGCACAATCCCTTTTTTCGCACTTAAACTTACATGATTTCGCTAGACCTTTTAGCTCAGCTACCCATTCTGCGTGTGTCTGACCTGGTTTCAATTTCGTTTGAAAAAACTTATATCTTGAGGTCACGACATGCACTCTCTTTTCGAAATGATCGGCCAGCTTTTGTTTCAATTCACTGAATGTTAATGTTTTTGGATCCTCCGGACATATCTTCTTTATAGTTACGTAGATATCTTCTCCTACACACGACAACAATTGGGCACGCCGCTGGGCTTCATCTGTCACCTGATGTGCTTCTAAATGCTGTTCAAAACGTTCTATATAAATCGTCCAGTCTTCTTGATCTTTCCTAAACTGTGGAAATACTGGAACTTGTCGAACTTGTTGTTTCGATGTTTCTAACTGATTCATTAACACCCTGATCATCTGTTCACTTTGTTCACGTTGTATCTTCATCTGTTCTTGATGCTGGCTTTGTAGCATTGCTATCACTTGTGCCATTTGTTCTGTCATTGTTCTGTTGAGTCTTGGACTATGATCACCGCTTATTACTGTTCTTCACACGTCTTGTTCGTAAATCCTCGTCGCCAATGTAGTGATTGCGGGATCAGGTTTAGTCAAAAAACATAAGTCTAAAAATACTTTTAATGTTTCACTTCACATCTCAACAAAAAGAAACACAACCAAAATTGTTCTCAGGGCAGCGTCCTTGCCCCAATGCTAAACTTGATAAGCCGGCGGCATAGGCAGCCGACTGACTTGCTGATAACGGCTGTTATCTCGGGCGGTGGCAGTGGTGCGTCGTGGCTGCGGTAGTAGCAGCCGCGGAACCCTTGACAGACGGGAGCAATGTCCTGCGGGAGGTACCGCCTGCGAACCCGCGTTCCGTCCAGGAGCCGTGTCTCCCGGGTCGATCCTTCTCGGCACTCGTACACGTATGTCGCGCTGGGTAGAGAGTTCATTCGTGACAGGGCGCGTCGCTGCCGATTCGGGGTTTTATCCCCTCGCCGCCTGGTGAGGGGAGGGGAAGGGGTTGTGCCCCTCCACTAGCGGAGCGGTGGAGCGTCACCCCAAGCTGCTCCTCTGATTGGGGGGATACCACAATTATTATTATTATTATTATTATTATTATTGTTGTTGTTGTTGTTGTTGTTGCTGTTGTTGCTGTTTATTTTTCACAGCTTTCCGATACACGTTTTAGGAGTCATACAGACATTTCTATCAAAGCATGATTTCCGTAGTACAATAATTTTAACAAACATATTTATTTGAAGAGCTAATTAAGAGGTAAACAATTCTACAAATATGAATTTTAAAACTTAATTTACAAATTAAAAAGTAAATTGTTCTTTAACACATAAATTTATGTAGATTGATGATAATGTTCGTCTCGATCCCCAGATTACTCAGAGAGTACTTCAGGACGGTAGATTCACACCTGTTGCTTAGAGGACGATCGGTACAACCTCCACGTCCAATACATGCTGCTGCTCCTTTACAACTTGTGGTAGTTCTCTATTTTTGAATTTTCTTTTGTGTGTTGTGTCAAGGTGGCTGGTATCTACAACTGCTATGTCTATCAGCCATACTTTTCTTTTATATGTATCTCAGACGTCCGGCCTGTTATAACGGACTGTTCTGTCGGTTAGTACTCTTAGGACGCAGTATAGCTTGTTCTCATGACATTTTGTAGATGATACTCGTAGTAAGGTGTATCAAATTCACCAGCAATTCCACATTTCCTTGCAAGTTTGGCGTGGACGATTTGTGCTACCATATCGTGCCTCTGTTTACAATCCGTTCGGGCAAGCATGCTGCAACCCGTAGTGATGTGCTGGATCGTTCTTTGGCCTTCATCACCAACCCGGCAGATATCAGAAGGCACTTCGGAGGCTTAATAATGTGCTTGAGATAGTTTCTTGTTGCAATCACCTGGTCCTGGATTGCTATCAAAAATCCTTCAGTCTCGCGGAATAGATATCGTATTTTAAGCCACTTGTACGACAAGCAGGCGTCGATATTTGATTTGGCTATTTCTGTAGGATATCTACCATGAAGTGCTTTTTGTTTCCATTGTTCTAACTCATTGTTGTTGTTGTTATTATTATTATTATTATTATTATTATTCCACTACATCACGACTAAGAATGTTATGTTTCGGCTGAATATAAAATCTACTCCAGGTTGCAACCAGCTACCTAAGGAGCAGATCCGGTGACTGTCAGTGCCTCTACAATACTTTGCGTAAAATGTGGGCTGTGCCAAATAAAGCAATTTCTTGCACTTTCCAGTCTTTTGAATTACCGGGGAGTTTAGACAAGTTCTTACTCAAATTTTGCGGAACAAATCCCGGAGCTCCGATAACTATCGGTACGACCTGTGCTTTTACGCCCCACATTCGGCTGATCTCGATTTCCAAGCTCTTGTATTTAAGACGTTTTATTATTATTATTATTATTATTATTATTATTATTATTATTATTACTTTTAATATTAATCTTGATAGAGCGATCGTGTAACTACAACTATTTACTCACTTAATACCAAAATACCAATTTTATCCTCGAAATATAAACCACTCAACACGCGTTTCGAATGTTTCATCCAATAGACAAGCAGATGTTGCCGCTAGGCGCCGCTAGTAGCAGCGAGTGCGTGTGCGCAGGCGCACGCGAGCCTGGCGGTGCGCGCGGAGGCGGCGGGGGCGTGGTCGGCGCGCGGCGGCCTGCACTACGAGCTGCGCACCTACAAGTACCTGCGGCGCCAGCTGCACGGCGTGCACCTGCGCACGGCCATCGTGGTGAGCTGCCCCGGGCGGAGACAGGGAGACTCCGCGTATCGAAGGGGAAAAGGGAAATAGTGGGCACGCGTGGCGTGCCGAAACTTTACCTCACCGTTCTCTTATGAAATGTATAAAGCGGGACTATTTATAAACACATTCCGAAAATTAAAGTAATTTTTAGAACATTTTGAAAATGTAACAAGGGTTTATGTGAAGTAACCCTTTGATAATTAAAATGTATTAATGATCCCCGGCACGAAATAACTAGATCTTATTTCTGATGTGTTCATCAACATTACGCTCAAAAGCTTCTAATCTGATAGAGTGATGTGTGACACATCTATCCATCCCTCAATCCATACATAAGCAAATCAATAAATCCATCCATCAATCTATCCATCCGTCAATCCATTCATCCATCAGTCCATTCATCCATTCATCCATCCATTCGTCAATCCATCCATCCACCGATTGATCGATCCATCCATCCATTCATCAATCCATCCATCCACCGATTGATCGATCCATCCATCCATTCATCAATCCATCCATCCACCGATTGATCGATCCATCCATCAATCCATCCATCCACCGATTGATCGATCCATCCATCCATCAATCCATCCATCCATCAATCTATCCATCCATCAATCCATCCATCCATCAATCCATCCATCCATCTATAAATCATACATATTTCCAATCCATACATATTTCCCGATCAGGGGGTACAAAACTGCGTGTATCTGCTCGCCACTACACTAATTTTTGGAACCAAACACTGCACCAATCTGTGGAACAGCACTAACAGAACTTGATCCTGGTGTGTGCACGAAGTTGCAGCTCAAAAGAAACCTGAACACGGATTTTACGTCCAGAAATTACAGATTGTTGAGGAGATGACAATACTGCTGTAGTGAAGGGAGGAAAGAAAAAGTCGAATGATGGAAAACCGAAGCTCAGGAACCCGAAAAAAAGATGCTGGAAATATGAAAATAAAAAGTAGATGGTATTCTAATTTCTAATATCACGGTGGACGAACTTTCGACAGGTCTAAGTAGAACAAAATACGTCATTAGTGGCGTATCTAAAGCAATAGTTTGGTACAAGGTAAGAATGCATCTTCTGTGAGACTAGATGGCGCGTTCATGATACAAATATATCAGGGTGTTCTAATACGATGATCGCATTCAGCATGGTCCGCACAGCACCAGATAAGATGGCCTTAGTTCATTAAGGTTTTAGTGAAATATCTAATTTACTCTTTCGATAAAGTCACGATAAATTAAATATGAACGCATTTTTGATTTTGGAGCATCATGGAACTACACTGATTGTGCTTGAAAATGTCTCTTGGCTGCAGACATCGCGGGAGGAATCTATGCACACGGCTGACGTCACAGATGAGGGAGAAGGCTATTCCTAATGCCGTCTCAAAAACATCGACTTACGAGCTTTTCAACAGGCAGGCACAGCACACGACACACACAAAAATTACATTCACATTTCTTGCAAGAAGAAAATCAACGTAACAAATTGTTACCGCAGCCAAAACAACTTTCTGGGCGATTAAGATACCTAGTTTACATTAGACTATCAGGATGTTTTCTGAACAGCGATAGTAAGCGTAGATGTGTCTGCTGCGCATGCCTACTGACTCCCTTCTCGTCTGTACCGCTCGCGCTAACTCCAGCTAAAACTGAGTAGCGTGGAAAGTACTCCTAAGCAGAAAACTGTATTAAATAAAAATATCAGTAACTATGACTGCACTCTAAATCAAAGAAGTTAATGAAAAATTATGCTATGCCTATTATTCAAATTCCATTATCCTTCTGAAACGTGCACTTGCCACAAATGTTGAAAAGTTTTTTAAAACTATTTTCCGCAAATAAAATGATTTTCAGAGAAAGAAATAATAGTTTTTTTTATTTCTTGCACTCTAATCTGATCTTTTTAATACTTACGATTAATAAAGTTATTAAACAATTTAAAATTACTATGTAAAAATTATTTTCATGACAATTTATATTGTTTATTCAGAAATTATAAAGTCTACTTTCAATATTTAAGTGCTTATTTAGGGTATATCAAATGTGAAATTGTTAGAGCCTAAATATCCCAGATCTTGTCATCAAATCAATCACTTGACAAAAATCGCGGGTTGGTACGAATGGCTAAGAGTGAATTTTGGAATAAGGGTGATATACCTGTACATCCCATTATATTTCTCCCTTTTTCTGCCTATGGGTAATTACCCCATAATTTTTCCCACTAATTGATAGTGCTGTAATCTTGTTGATACGCTTTGAAGTACAAGGGTAAACAGGTAAAATGCTTCTGTAAAAACGAATAAAATAGCGGGATGAGTACACTTTTAATTTTGGCGCAGCGCTTTAGATAAAAACTTTGTGAAGCACTCTGTTTCTATCCTTAAGTTTACACTCCAAAGATTTGTTAGAATTCACGATAGGGAGAAATGAAGACATTTCGGTAAAACACGTATTTCATGGTAAAATAGGTAATAATGATATATATATATATATATATATATATATATATATATATAAACGCCAAATTTATATATATATATATATATATATATATATATAAACGCCAAACATAAAGAAAATGAAAATGGAAAATAGTTAAATATTTATTGCCATCACTTTTCCTCATTTGCTCAATTTCAGCACTTGTTTTGTAGGAAAAAAATTAAATACTACCAGCTTGTGTGTTTTCGGTCTTTGCTCCAGATAACCTCCGGCCTCACTGACCGTCTTCATTGGCGACTCACTCTCCAAACACAAAGAGACATCGACTCTCTCACCAAATTCAACTACGCTCTCTTTTTGCATATCCAGCAGATGTTTAACTTCACGTAAGTATTGCTTCATGTTAATAGACAATGAATGTTTGCATGGAAACTGAATGTACATTTTCGGCGAAACTGACAAAATAAAAATAGTTTTGGTAGTATTATTTCAGGAATTTATGATAATTTTTATAGAATAACAAAACTGACCACTGTGTTGCCTACTCCATCATTTCCTTGTGAAATTGTCACAGTGTGTGCTTACTCCATCATTCAAGAAAAAAAATATCACAAAGTTTTTTGGATAAACAGTTGTTGAAGCATCAGATAATAAGTTGACGAAAAAAAACTCCATTTTACAGATATACTTTTGTTTCGTAAAATTCATTTGTTCTAGAACTACTAATTATACAAAGGTGTTCCAACACCCTTTGAACTCAGACCGACTTAATTTAATTATGAGATTGTTTATTCAAGATAAATAATTATGATGTGGATTTTTTCGATTTACATAAGCACGTTTTAGCAAAACCTTCCACCTGTATACTGAACATGGGTTTATTAGTTTTTGCTGTGAAACCATTTTATTTTAGACAGTTTTTCACTTAATTTAAAAGGATAAGATACACAATAAAATCGTATAAGAAATTTAATGTGTTATCTTGCCAGTTTAGACAATTTTTCCGTTATTAGGTTTTTTCCATTTTTCCATTTATTTTTCCTTTTTTTGACATTATTAGGTACTGTAAGAATTAGAAAGCAAACATATTAATACTTTTTACTTTTTCGCCTTACAAAGTTCTTCGTAAGAAGAGAAAGTTATGTAATCATGCGCCGGAAAACGGCGAATTTTTGCCAGAAAACCTTTTTGTTTCAAACACATTTACAAAAAACAAATAGGAAAGTAGAAAGAATACAAAGTAATTAAATTCCATCAGATAATAAAAAAGAAACATTAATTATCATCTATGAAATACGGTCATCGTAAGGAGCTTGGCCACGCAGCTGAGAGGATTGATATGGCTCTTTCGAAACATAGGCTAGAACAATAAAGCATAGGGAGTTTGAAAGGGAAGTTCTCGATATCACTTTGTTATTCATATTTGCGTCTAGTTTTTGCTGCCTTCGACAATGTAGTATGTTTTTATTTTAATTATTACTATCAACGATTCAACTATTAATTAATAAAACTTAGTGCTCACCCACAGTATGTTTCCGAAAAGAATTTACCAAGATAAGGAACTCTTCAGTAAAAGAATACCTGCAAGATAATGCTTAGTCTAAATATTTATAAAAGTGTGGTTTACAAAGAGACATTTACAAATGGTACAAAGGGGCTCAGGTGTGTGAGTTATTCATTGCACCTGGCTCATAGCGCTGCTTGAGGTAGTGTCAGATCGAGGTTCACATTTCTATTCATAAGTATATTCCCGTGATATGTTTCAAGATTCATTGGGGTAAGAGTTGAATGAACTGAATATGTTCACCTTTGTCGTAAGACATTCACATTTGCACTATCTCCGAATATATTAACATATTTCATTGGATGAGGAATTTCTTTACATAAAAGATAGTAAACACATTCTTAGTATTCTAAGATGACCGGTACAAAACAATACTTAAGTCAAGGCCTTTTGTTTTGATATTCACATAGCCAGTTAATTAATTTTCTTGTTGCTTAATCTTGTAGAATATTCTAGATGCTCATTCTTTCGAAATTCATATACGTATTTTAATTATAACAAATCGCACTGCTTTTCCTCTTTAATGGTCAGTCTTTCCCGGAATACACTTTTTCATACATCGAGGGCTATGAACATCTTGCGACAGATGTTAGGGAGATACAAAGGTCTCTTCGAGTATTAGGTTTCATGATTGATGGTTGGATAGGAGCTTCGCTGCCTTTATTGTCTATCGTTGGCTGCTACAAAGTACCTTAAAGAATCTCATGGCTTTGCCGACCTCAGAAATAACTCTAGCTATAAACGTGCGCAGCCTACAAGAAGAGGCAGCCTACAAGAAGAGGGCCAACGTCATTTCTAGGCCTTCCTTTCTATTGAACATTTTTTATTTACATATAACATATTTTACTATAAATTAATAAAGCATATTACATAGCAAATTAAATAATAATTTTAATGATGCAATTAATATATAAAAATTATTTTTTACAATTTATCACAGTAGTTTACAGGGTTGCCAGATGGGCTGGAGAGCCTCTTCCTCAAATGCAAAACAATGTCTTAAATTGTCAGAAGAAAAGGAGAAATCAGGGATTGAACTTAATTAAGAATGGCTGCGGGAGCCTTTAAAAATGTTCAGGAGGAACCCCTGACTTCCCCCTGCGCATGCCTATTATTCTAGCTTTTCAAAGAATAAAATACAATCTACTTTTACAAAGGATAAATACAATCTAGTTTTACTAAGGATAAATGCAACATAACTATACTTTAACAAGCAGATCTTATGTGTAATTCAATGTTCTGTTCTAACTTAGTGCCATTTGCCTCTATAACACAGACGTTGAAAATTTGAAATGTTGGTATGAAAATTTGACACGAGTCAAGAGTACAACAAATCTACATCGTACACGGAGTTTTAGTTTCGTGGCCCTTCGCGATGAGTACGCAGTCTGGAATTTTGAATCGGCTTTTCTTGAGAATGTAGGAAGTATCTTAAAACAGCGTTCGTTATAAGCATAAAACATAATATAACTCGAAGATATGATTTCAACTTCTTTTGCGCGAATTTCTTTTCTGTTACTCCACCAAAATTTTCCGTTAATTCTTGCCAGCGTTATGGAGTTGGTAAGGAATAATTGTAACTGCCTCACATACGAGAATTACTTTATCAGAGTTGGCAAAATGCAACCTTTTCTGTTTTTTGGCAGCCATTTGCCTCTTGTAAGGTGACTGTAGAGACTCCTTTTACAGGCGTGCACTAGGTATAAGGTCGTACCTTATGCCTAATATAAGACGTTATGACTGCAAGGACCGTCACGTGGCTATTAGTGCATAACGCCCCTGTGTTACGCGCGGCGCTAAAACTCCCAAAAATGCGGATAGCGTAAACGTTGCAGGCTACTACTTGTACGCCGCTGTCAATGAGGGAATGAATCAGCATTTGCATTCGCATTCCTTCAGAAGAATTACGTTCCGCTCCTAGAATAGAGGGCTTCGCACTGCCTCCTGAAGAGAATCTGCTCTCGGCAGTTTTTCGACGTTGCAGGACTTGAGTTTTACTCTACGCAAAAACAATAATTATGCTTGGAGAGTATTGTTTTTAGGAGCCTTCACTTGAGATTCATTCCGAACGGTTTCGGCTGCTTTTCGATGTTGTTGGACTTCAGTTTCACTCAATGCAAAAACAATAATTAAACTTGGAGAGTTCTGCTTTTAGGAGACTTCATTCCGAGTTCATCCCAAGATAAAAAGTATGACGTTGGTACTTTGGACTCGAGTTTTACTGTCATGTTGCAGTAGTGGTGGATCCGGCGGAGGGAATGGAATATGCCCTTTCCACAAATAAAAATTTTATTTAATTCTGTTATATTTCATCAAAACAATTACCATATATTGACCACATTACATTCAAAAGAAATATTTCGAATATGAAAGTAGGTATTTTATTTCGAGCTAACAATTTTTTTTAAAAATTATTAGTTCATTACTTCAAAATGTTTCTGAAGTGTTCCCTCCCTCCGAAATACTTCTCTTCGCAGGATGGATCTGCGCGCCACCAAGTCGTGGGGGTACCTCACGGGGGCGCGCTCCTTCGACGGCATGGTGGGCATGCTGCAGCGCGGCGACGTGGACATCGCCTGCACCTCCGCCATCTTCAAGCGCGAGCGCTTCGAGGTGGTGGACTACACCGGCCACTCCTGGAAGTTCCGGTGAGCAACGGCTCGCTCGACAGCGGTCGACACGTCGATCGTCTTACGTGCACCAAGGTCCGATTAAATTAAGAAGGTGATTGACAGTTCTGTGTGACGTCAGGACGCCTCTCCCGTTTCCATGGCAGCTGCCAACCAGAGAGACAAAACGTGACGTGTCAGGTCGCTCAGTTGCCACTGCCGAACACGGGGAACATTTGAGCATCGCACAGCGACTTCCCTGCCGCCGCGCCGCCCGCGTTTCTGCCTGTGCTGCGCGCGCAATGTGTACTGTGTTGTGATGAGTTGCGTTGAGGTTAGGCTTTTGTCGTATTTTTTACACTTTTACACGTATTTTTTGAAGTGTTTGTTTTCGTGTCCCGGTAACACGTGCTCAGTGGTTTGCGACCTGGCAACGTCGCTCCCCTCCACTCACAAATGTCAATCACCTTCTTAATTTAATCGGACCTTAGTGCCTTGCGTTCGAGCATTTTTTTCACTCGAGTTATCTTGCTGAACCAAAGTGTTCTTTTGGCCGCTGGCTGTCACTGAGTTGCGACGAGCACTCGGTCGGTCGAGTGTCCGTTGCTTGAATTCATTCGAGCATCTGTTACTCGGTCGAGTAGGCTGTACTCGAAATCAGCTCCAGGTGCTACTTGGCGTACGGTGATGGAGAGTGAAGATAAAAAGATAATTGAAACAAACTTCACAGCGGTGAATACATGCTAAAGTAAAAAGATGTGGTAAATGAAGTTTTGAAGATTTTATTAGTTACTGTTTTCATTAGATATTATTTTATTAGTTATTATATTAGTTATTATTTATTATTTTAACAGACAAGAGAAACTCATTGTCATCTGACCAACTGTGTGATATTTTATTTATCCATAACGCCAAAATATATATGAATCCTAAGAATCAAATATTGTAAAACGTTTTTTGCATGTATCTACTTCCTACTATGTTTACTAACAATAGTCTTTAAATTTGTATGCATTTCAATATTTAATAATTAAATATTAATAAATATGACTCAAATATTAAAATATTTGCTAATTCTCAAAATCCAAAGGAAATTCTTTTTATTAAAGATAAATTTGAATAATACCGAAATAAATAAAATAACCATTTACATTTCATTTTTCGTTTACCAGACAGGACTTTTGCTATCTAATTCATGGGAAATTCAATAATACACCCCGCCCCTCTTATGTCTTCCTATGAACATCTATTCGCGTCTGCAGTGCTCTTTTGTTTCGTTCGAAGACACAGGAGTTCAGTTTTTAACTGTATTATTGGTTTCGAAAAAATATACTGCTTAAAGTGCATTTGTATATTATTGTAGTATGTTCTCTTGATGCACTTTGCACCAAAACCTCTACCGCTCAAAAATGAAACTCATGAGATGGACGTTTTATCTTCGATGTCTCAAAGCATTACGATAACGGCTTCCTGCGTTACGAGTAACGAACACTCTGGTATGCGATGCTCGAGTATCCTGTACTCGAGGACGGGATGCTCGAGCGAGTGCGAGCGAGTAAAATCGCTAAGATACAATACTCTATACCGCACATGGGGGCGGATCCAGCCGATAATTTTGGAGGAGGCCATCATAGATTTTTGTTAAATAATAAACATTTTAAAGTATATTGAAGTGTAAATATGATACTATACAATATTATAGTTAAATAATTACATAATTTTAACATAAATAAATATTTAAATTCATTTTGCCAAAGAAAAGGTAACAAGCGAAAACTCTAGGCCTTGGGGGGGGGGGTACCGTGGCCCCCATGGCCCCTTCGATCCGCCACTGACCACATGCCGGGAGACCAGTCGGGAGCTCAGAGCTCATCCCGGCAGAGGCTGGTGGGAGATACCTGATTGAGGGGAAAACCCCGCAAGCCGAAGGTAGGTTGGCGCCTGATCTCGACACCCAGCGGGGGACAATCACCCCCACCTCCAGCGATAAAACATACACTACACTCACTGCGCTTATGACCTCTGCAGTTGACGCGTCCGGAATCACTATAATTAATCAATCAATCAATCGATAGAGTGTGTTTGCATCGCATAAAGCTCTGTATCTTTTATATCGACTGAGATTGCTAAGACAGGCGTGCATTGGCGACCTCGGTCCCAGGTTTCAAGTCTCGCTTACGCATGGTCGTTCACCCAGGTGGCATGGCGGGGTTACCCGCTCACCTTGCATCACATTTCAGTCCACGGCCTTTAGGTCCTGGGCTGCGTAGGAACTTGCGTGGAAGACCAATACTGTGATATACCAAAATATATAATATTTTGTTAATAATATTGGTTGTAAATGGGGTGGACAAAAGGGTATGCAAATGGCGATATACAGCCTTAGCAACGCCGGCGCAGTGGTTGGCAGGGTCAACAAACTGCATTCAGGCCTTGAATAAGTGAGGGCGCTGGCTGGATAGATAAAATAATGTGTGATTGGTCTGAAAAGGACTGACTGTCGAGGGCGTGGCTACTTGGTTTGATAAGAGAGGGATGGATTGGCTAGGGAGGATAGACTGTCAAATCTTGTAGTTTTGTTTTAAAAAAGAGGAACGAAGGACGGATACCGAAGCGTTGAGGGCGAAAGAACAGGGAGAACTGGACATTCTGATAGTGGTCGCCGAGTAGTAAAGATCGCTCGCGAGATCAACGTTAGTGAAGTAGGAGTTGTAAGTTTCGAGTGAGACTCAATAGTTTTTCGGAATGTGGAAGTTGATGTGCAACGGGAAGTTCGATTAGGACTTTGAAAGTTTTTTTTCTTATATTGCGGTTTTGGACTTTAATATTTTACCACTAGTTGGGGAAGACTAGGAACTCTGAATACCAATTAAGAACCGGTAGATATTCTAGTCTAGTCAGTTAGGGCTGGATGCGTCGGCAACGTCGCAAGATTAGAAGAGAGAAGCGGAACTTGGGATCGCCTACATTCAAGTGAGAAGAGACTGCGGGCAACGCTTCGGTATCCGTCCTTCGTTCCTCTTTTTTAAAACAAAACTACAAAATTTGACAGTCTATCCTCCCTAGCCAATCCATCCCCCTCTTATCAAACCAAGTAGCCACGCCCTCGACAGTCAGTCCTTTTCAGACCAATCACACATTATTTTATCTATCTAGCCAACGCCCTCACTTATTCAAGGCCTGAATGCAGTTTGTTGACCCTGCCAACCACTGCGCCGGCGTTGCTAAGGCTGTATATCGCCATTTGCATACCCTTTTGTCCACCCCATTTACAACCAATATTATTAACAAAATATTATATATTTTGGTATATCACAATACACCTTGAACCTGGGAGGTGTCATTCTTTGATTCCGTGTGATGTGGAATGGTGGGACAGACTCACTCGCCGTGCATTTCTCATTATCCTTGTCCTGAGCGTCCGATATTCTTTCGCCGTGTCACGCTTGACTCTCCGGGCTCAGAATCGGGTGCGCGCAGCAACGCATACGGGAGCTTTTGGTTCCTCAGAGGTCGAGCTTAGCCTCCTTGGCACAGGGCCGCCCATAGATATCGCGGGGCTCTAGGCAATATTTTGTGAGCCCTCACCCCCCCCAAAAAAATAAAACGTTTCCCAGCCCGTAGGATTTTTTAAAAAAATTATCACAAATAAATATTCTTCAGTACTTTTGTAACTATAAAAATATAGTGAGCAGCATCAAAACTGCACTGTCAAAAATTATTAATTAATTGAATATATTTCAATAGACGCAAATAGTAGTCCACACAATAATAATAATAATAATTAATAATAATAATAATAATAATAATAATAATAATAATAATAATAATAATAATAATAATTTGTGTTATAACTTGGGTAAACTCCCATATTATTCAAAACTCTGGGAAGTGCACGAAATTGCTTTATTTGGAACCCATATTATTTGGCCCACATTTTGTGCAAATTATTGTAGAGGCACCGATAGCCCTTAGATCTGCACCTTAGGAAGCTGGTTTTAATGTTTCATTAATTACATCACAAATGTGTTTTGTTTTATGAAGCTTCTCTTTAATATCTTCGTTGTAGTTGCAAGTTGTACAACATCCTTAATATTTATAACTTGGCACTTGCTCAGATCGTGTACGCTTGCCATTAAAAGACACCATGCGCAATATGGAAAGACAAGCAACTAGATGGCATGTAGCCAGTCTCCTTTAGGAGCAGCCCTCGCTGCATATAGGCAAACGAAGGATACGGCGGTCAATTTGGAGTGCTTGGGATTTACATCCCATATCCCACAGCCATACGGAGCAATCTCCTCTTCTATTGCCTCATACATTCTCTTTTTCATGCTGGTCATAATTATTACGTATGTGAATCTTTAAAAAGTATCACATGCAGTGTTAGCATTCTCAGGATTTAGTTTGTATCAGTGATGGACTGCACGGTTCCGCTTAAGGACTTGTACCTTCTGACTCGGTATGCATTTGAAACTACTTAGTACGTTCTAATTTGTATTTGATTTTAATCCGCATTAATCGGGCATTTATTTATCGCAAACATTTCCTAGAAACGAGTGGTACTACAACATCCCATACTTCCTCGCATTGTTTGTTACGGCTAAGCAATTTTATATTACCTGAATCTTCAACCGACAAAGGTGGCTCAGGGCATCAATTAAGGACATTGTAGTGCCTCTGTCTAGAAGCTCCTAGGGTTCCAGTCCCGACGGTGGCAGGATTTTGAACTTCAGCTAGGTCGAATTCAGCTGCTGTCTGGAGAATCCTAGCGGCCGGTTGCTTTGATATGTAGTTTTCCGTGGTCTCTTCAATCAACAGTACCCCAGGTGAATGCCGGAGCATTGCCCTAACAAACGGGACGCGTGTCATCTTTTATTCTTTGTCCTATCCTCATGCTTTTTCTTACACACACACACGCGCGCGCGCGCGCGCACTACACTCTCACACTTGTCGAGAGACACGTCAGGAGCTTAGAGCTTGTCCCGGCTGGGGCGGTGCCCCGCTGGTTGGAGATACCTGGTCGGGGAAAACCCTCGCAAGCCTACGGAGGTTGGCTCCGGATCTCGCCATCCAGCGGAGGAAGTTCACCGCCACCTAACGCGGCAAAGTATGGACTAGCGACCTTGACGGTTAACGCGCCCGGAATCACCAACCAATCAGTCAGTCAGTCAATTGAGTGCACGTCCGTCATTAAGACGCGTTCCGCGTGGTGCGTCGGCGTGCGCAGGCCGTGCTTCCTGTTCCGCCACCCGCCCTCGGCCAGCGTGCGCGGGGTGCTGTTCCAGCCGTTCGGCCGCGACGTGTGGCTGAGCGCGGTGGCGCTGGCGGCGGCGGCGGCCGCGGGCTCCCGCGCCGCCGTGCGCGCCGAGCGCCGCCTCCACGCCGCCCCCGCCCCCGCCCCCGCCCCCGCCCCCGGCGCCCCGCCCCTCCGCCTCGACGCCTCCTGGGGCGCCTCGCTGCTGCTCTCCGCCGCCGCCATCGCGCAGCAATGGTAACGCACTGGCAAGCACAGGTGGCTCAGGGCATCAACTGATGGCTCTGTCCTAGGGTTACACTCCCGACGGTGCAAGGATTTTCGACGCTAGCTGCATAGCTAGTGTCGAATTCAGACGCTGACTCGAGGAGAACTCTGCCACCGGCTACCCTGATCGGTAGTTTTCAGTGGTTTCTCCTATCAACACCAGGCGAATGCCAGAGCAGCACCCTAACAAACGGGTCACGGAATGCGTACGGTCTTTCCTTTCTTTTCCTTGTCCTAGACTCATCTTTTAATTATACACACTTACACTCACACGTACTACACCACCACACATGCCGGGAGACCGATCAGGAGCTTAGAGCTAGTAGTTCTGGCTGGAGCGGTGTCCTGGTGGTGGGAGATACCTGGTTGGGAAAATATCTGCAAGCCGACGTAGGTCGGCGCCGGATCTCGCCATTCAGCGGGGTAAGATCACCGTCACCCCCCGCAATAAAAGCATGCACTATACTTCCGGGAATGAGCAGTTGACGCGCCGCCAGGAACCACTAATCAATCACAACCAGCGGGCGATGCAGCGATCTGCAATCCAGCCATCAAGAACGTAGAAGCCCAGCCACCACCACGACCCTTTGATTTATTTGATTTATGTGGTCAAAAAACAGTGGAAACTGTACATGACGCATAAGGAAGAAGATTATTTGCACACATTTTCTAAAGTTACACAATCCCTTCCCAACATTTTAACTATAAATACAATAGTTGAAAGATGAATAAAATATAAAAAAGATATAGTAATAAAATTTAAAAAACGCGAGATTAGCAGCATTTGAAAAAGTAGGTTTTTTTCCGAGTTATAGAAAATATACTTGCACCGGTAAACGAAATGCAGATGCAATTTTTTCTGCATTGCTAACAAAACGAAACTCACCCTCAGCTCTACTCCTACCACTAAAAGCAAAAGGAGTGTTCAACAAAAGTTGCGCATAGTGAAGCTACATTGTGAAGTAGTGCGCTTAGTGAAGCCCTGCAACAGTGCTTCGTAGCTTGCACATGGGATTCATTCGTTTCATTCATTCCTTATTTCATTATTTATTTATTCACCAATTTATTTTTTACTTGTTTATTTCTTAATTTAATCATTTACCTTTTTAAACCACGAGACAGATTTAGAAACTCGAGGGACTCACAGCTAGTAGTTGCTTTCAGGATCTGGCTGGAAGGAATCACTGGAAAAGGCCATACGAGGATCGGTGATAAGTAGAGACCAGAAAAATATGTATTATAAAACATCAAAACGTGTACATAAATATGTAATGAAATAGTAAGAATATGTAATTAATATGTAAAATCGGATATAAAATGTAATATTTAAATTCTCTAATTAAAAACCATTGTAGAATATCCAGCCCAATTGTAGAATAAACCTTATAACTATTTACATAGTCATCTATTTACATAGCAAGAAATTACATTTAGAAAAACTGCTCACTTTACATCATACAATTTTCTCGTCGGTAGTAAAAGCTTAATCTATTTTAATCCACGACCGTAGTTTACCAGCCAGACTAATCGCTATAGAAGCTATCGCACAAATTGGCGAGATCTACGACCAGCAAACATACACTGCAGCATCTTCATCGAAGTGTTGCAAGTCACTGATCGCAAATTTTTCTCGGAAATTAAGGTTACAGATAACAAAACTCGGTGTCAATGATGCTTTGGACACTAAGATTTCCCCAATAATGTAGGAAAAATGCTGATTTAAAAAATACATCTTTTTCATAACAAAATATGAAATTAAATAGAAGAAAATTGATAAAATAAGAAAATTTATTGTGAAAACAGCAAAATATGCCAAATAAGTAATATAGTACTAAATATGTAAAATTGTGTATACGAAAAAATTCGATATTGTGTTAGGAGGGCTATGATTCGCCAGGATTACAATTTTTGAGAACGGTAAGTAGAAAGAAAAAAATATGTAATTACATAAAAATCCGGTCTTAGTGATAAGCCTATTGCCTGGCCCCTCAGGATGGGAATGAGGACGGAACAGGGACAGAAGGATCGAGCGAGATCTATGGTCCGTTTTCTAGGGAGCTGGTCCGACCTTGCCACGAAGTGATCAGGGACACGACGGAATCACTGATAAAGGCAGTGGACCTTTTTTCGATTTCGGCAGGCGCCACAAATTCACCGAAGTTTAAACGCGTCAAGCAAATCTCTAACATCTTAATCTTTAGTACGCTCGAGCCGAAGTGCGTTGATTCACGCTCCGCCGCTGCCGGCGTGGTCACTATTTATCGAGTTCCCGACTGTTAATACTGTTACGTGTCTAATTGAACTACGTCCACAGTTGTCTGCAACCCGTAGATTCCCGCAAGCGTTGATTCTCAAATAAATTCAGCTTCCGCTGTTTTTCACTTACTCAACTTTGCTGTCAATTGCCTCTCTCTTGAGTAATTTAAATAAAAGAATAAGTTACAACAAAAAAATATATTGTTCATGAATTCGGGTTACCACAATCGATCGGCAAACTATTACTCGCTTCGCTTCCGCGGATATCTTGTTCCGTGTTTCTAGCATTTATGATCTTAAATACCGTCCCAAGGTTTTGCCAATCTTCAAATCTGTTGAGGACGTTACTATTTGGGAATTTAACCAGAATACACTTAAAAAATCTCGACCTACATTCAGGCACATTTCTTACGAACCAGAGCCAGTCTCTCCATGAGCAAACTTGCGTCCATAGTAATCGATCATTTGTCTCTTTCTTACGAGTCGAACACTTTGAACGTATATTTTCATTTCGTAACAAATGCATTCATTTTATTCGGGTTTAGTAAGCCTTTGACGGTTATGCCCGTTAATGATTCAATGATAATGCGATATGCGAGATACACTGAAATAATGATAATGCAAATAACGATGATCATATGAATCGTAATAGGGAAAAAAGGGGAAATAGTGAGAGCTGCAACTGAAAGCCCTTGATGGCGCCTTCTGAGAGCTCGGGTCGTCCTCAACAATTTCCACAGGGATTGGCCGGCCACGGAACCCGGGCATCGGCGGTGGGAGTAGTGCTATCCATTACATGACAAGCCAACGTAAGACATGCGACATTCTCTGCATGTTTCTTTCAAGTCTCGTTGAAGTTACGCCAGAGGCGGCACAAGTTGGCCGAAACTATTTGGTGGTGCAATTGCATCTCATCACAGCGACTGACACGGGAAGCGGGGATCGCCTCCCTTAGAGATGTTCCTTAAAATTGATATTTATGCAACAACGGCTTTATAAGGGTTCCAATGATCTCGTCCTCAATTCTCTCCAGATTTTTTTTCCAACTTTGCCTTTTCCCGTTTCTACGGGGACAGCGCTAATGGGGACGGATTGATTTTTATTAATTTTCCTCACACCATTTTTTATGCTGTTTTGGTGATAATTTTACGGCCGGGTGCCCTTCCTGGTGCCAACCACAGGGGACACGCCAAGCACATTACACATAGACAACACACAATCACAAAAAACACCAATTTTACTCAAACAAATTACTGTTTTTATTTCTGTGGAAATTTTTCATTGTAAACAAATATATATTCTTTTGTAAATAATAAACCATTTATATGTTTCTGAAGTGTTGATGTATTTCTGAAATGCAAATTTTTGCAAAGAAAGAATTTTTTTCAAAATTTCTCAAAATGGTCTCAAAATTTCTTTTAAAGTTCTTCTGAGAAATCCCTTACAAACACGACTTAGACCCGATTTTCATTGTTAACTATGGTTTTTTAAGAATTGCAAAAGTTTCAAATGTTTGGAACCCCCTCGTACAACTGCATTATTGAAGACAGAGATTTTTTTTTCAAATAACATTTGTTCTTCATAATTTGTTCTATAATTAATGTACGCACATGTTTTAAAAATATATAAGTAATTTTGAGAGTAATATGGGCAGTATTAAAAACAAGATTTTCTAAAAATGTCTCCAATTTTTTCTTTAAATTTTCTTTAAGAGAAATGCTAAATGGACAAAATAACAACATAAACGCAATTTTGATGTTTTTTTGATTTTTTCAAAAAATTACACAAATGTGTTTTTTAAATATCTCTCACCTCGTTAATATTTTTATTACAAGCTTTCTTTATACATTATTGGATTTCTGAACACAAGGTGCTACAAATAATTTTTGAAGAAGTTTCTCGAAAACTATTTAGTTTTTGGTAAAAATAAGCTCAAAATTGGGCATTCTCAGAAATGCTCAAAAGACATTTTTTCAAAAATGGCTTCAAATTTTTCAACGAAATCTGCAGACAGGAACTTATTTTACTCTTTACAATACTTTTAAGTCATATTTTAATCCTCCTATCAGGTGAGAGAAAAATTGAGGATTTGTGGAAAGATGACTATTAGGTGCCGATAGGCAGAAGCTGGGAAGAGGGTGGGATTGCAGCTCAGACTAACGAGATTAAGAAACTAAATTATACGACAAAGTCTGTGCCATTCTGTAGCATTACCAGTTTAAAGTAAAGTAAAATACAAAATTTTTAATTTTTATTTGGTATTATAATTACTCATTACTATCAATCATTACTTATTATGCAATAGTTTCATGATGTTGTTATCATATTTTTATAAATTTATTTGAAGTAAACATTATTGCGAAAAATTGCCTCATAAAATGTTTTAAACGCCAAAAAGATTTGTCGGGAGAAATATTGGCTGGAAAGTTGTTACTCGTTATATTTTTTATCAATTCTATTCCATATTTTTGATTACAGTTAAATAATATTTATTAAATACGCCTCATACAAATTATAGTTGATCCTCCTTCCTGATTGCTTTATCCTTCTTACATTTCAATCCATTAAGTATTATGCGAAAGACGTGGCAAGAATTTAATACAAATAAAGAAATATAGAAGCAATTTTTGTAGCAAATGCTGATTAAAAATCAAATCTGAGATCTCTTTTCCAACTCTGAGATTTTAAGGACAAAGTGACGTAAAAACACGAAATCACTTTCTTTTAAAGCAAACTGAGGCTGCACGCGAGAATGCTATATGTGGACTATTACGTGCACGCAAACCACGAGTAATTTGTCCTTGGAAGTTTCTGTCTGTACTTGTCATTTCATTTTGCTTTCATGACCAAAGCAATGAATGTGTTCGTACCAAACATTGCAATCTTTACTTTCTGTTGAACTTTTATGGAAATAGATTACCAGGTCAATACTAATGATATTTCTTGAATTATTTTTGTACGCACATGAATGCAACGGCTCATTTGGCAAGGACCCTAGCGGTTTCGAATGCCCTGGAGCAACAGATTTGTTAAAAATAGAATCAGAATATAAAAAGAAAATTAAAAACAGCTATTAATACATAATATTTTTCATAGAATGAAATTAACAATAATGTCATTTAAACATAACTTGTACTAACCTTTGGCTTTTCTTTACAATGCTTTGTTGTGAGCAATACCATTGTGTCTGAAAATATTACTTCTTTTTATTATTATTATTATTATATTATTATTATTATTATTATTATTATTATTGTTATTGTTACATCAGTTTAACCTTTTTGTCACAAAGAAAATGCGAATAAACTTCAATTACGCTACTTGGTACAAGGCGGAATGAAAGTTGCGTTATCTGTCAAGAAATATCTCATTACAATTACAGATTTATGATCAGTGGTGTATTATTGCCAATTTACAAGTCTCTGGCGTGAAAAAAATAGCTCAGCGAGATTCTGAAATTATAACATTAATTTACAAGCATGTATTTAATCAAAACTAAAATAGTTTTGGAATCATGTGAATTTGAAAAGGCTGAAAAGCGTTTGCCTGCATGACGCAATTGTTTTCGCATGTTTTCGCGTCCTCTGGGCGTGACCCTCTACTAATCGCAATGACACGTAGTAATTGTAATGACACGTAAAAATATATTTCCAAAATCTATCTAAAATAAAATCGTAATCCCACCGAAAGGTCGAATATCGTTTCTTAAATATTGTAAAATCACAAACTTTTAGAGGCGTTTGACATTTATTTTAAGGGGGTTGACGTTTTCCTACGCGTGTCCGATTTCATGATGGGGTTTCGGCCTTCGCCTATGCGATTAACATCCTTGAATCTGTTCAGCACTTCATTTCTAACACATTTTATGCCAAAGTAGTACTGTTGTTTAAATTAGTTAAATAGCGCCATTTTCATTCTTTCAATGTCCTTGTTCTCGTCACTCATTCTTCGCTTTCGTTCACCGATCTCGCGACGTCAGAGTTGATTCGATATCATTACAACCGTGATGTTCACTGGGCTACGAGAATTAGAAGAGATTCCACTCACATAAAACAGCCGGCATGCATTCTCTGGCGACTCGACGGAGCCCGGTGCAGCCAGGCGCCGCGGCGCTGCCATCTTGCCTCGTACCCGTGACTGTTTTGTCAGAAGCAGCTGTGTATAGGCTGACCGCGGTCTCGTTGAAGAGAGTGGCGAACTGCCCGTTCGCTCGAGGAAATATGACCCCTCCTTTCCACACCTCATCAGATAGGTACCCCATGTTCGACTTCCCCCTCCCCGACCGGCGGGTAAGTTGTCTGAATGTTTGAGGTTGTATAAGGCCTCGTAGTTTGCTCCTAACCCGATTTTGCCAAAATAACCTCTATAGCAGTGATGTCAAAGTCTTCTACCGGTGGCATTGGCACGCGTCGTGGCACCGTAGCATGCCCCGAGCTTCTCTGCGCAACTAGCTTCGGGAAAGGGAACTTTTACGAGTAGCAGTAACTCCGCCCGTCTTACAATAGGGATGGCGTTGTCTCTGGTGGTGGGGTAATGAACTGCGTGGAGGGGTGATTTCGTCGTGGCTGTCGAGCCATGGACTCCCGCTCGTGACATCAACCTTGACAACACTGCTCTATAGAGTACAGGTGGACCACCTAAGTTGGCCACAGAAAATATTTTGAAAACGGTTTAAGGTATCGAGATGATATTTGCGCCATATTGTTGCAGGTGATAGGGCAAATAACATATTTCGTTTTCTTGTTAGTACCGTCTGTTATTTTCGAGATATTGACACAACTTTGTTTTTTTAAATGGAAAATATATGTATTCTCCAACATTCTCTAGTTCTTTAAAAATGAAATGCAATAATGTAGATTTTGTTAATATTCGAAAAGTATTTTTTCCAAAAACCGTGCAATTAGAACTTGTTAAACGCCATGCTGCAGCGTGCAAGGACAGCTGATCTTACTTAAATCATATATGTGAGTCGACACACCTTGACGGAAAACGAGTAATTTCCCCGATCAGAGGACTTCCTACACAATTATTTCAAAATGATTAAATAAAAGAAAATAAATGTACTGTAATTTCTCCTGACTATACACGTGTTTTTTTTCTCTCTACCAGGAATACGAATGGCTCCCCAAATTAATCACATTGATTCAACGGAGATGTGTGTATAAATACATTTATTAAATGTATTTATATACACATCTCCGTTGAATCAATGTGATTAATTTGGGTAATTATTAAACAATGTAATAGCCTTTTATAAAATAACAATTAGATCGCTTAACCTCTGTTTGCCGAATACGGATCAATGCTTCACAAACAAATACAAACAAAGTTCAAACAATTTAAAACATATTCTTCTTAATAGTAATACATGTACCTTGGTTCATATCAAACAGACAACTCCATAGAGAATTAAGCCTATCCCTTATCACCCATCACATAGCCCATCTCTCTGATAACTTCTATTCAAACAAACTCAATAGCTCATGCCATCCACTATAATATAATATCAATCAACTATTTCTCAATCAGAATTAAAAACAGAATTAGAAGCATTCCTGATTTTTTTTCAAACAGCTAAAAAGTAGGTGCTTTATAAGTCTCTAATGTCACTATGTTAAATGTTAAGTTCGAATGAGTATAAGTCAATGCAACACATGAAAAAATTAATGAACTGAACTAAGTATAAATCAACAATAAATAAATAAGTAAATTTAAAAAAACGTATTGATAGTCGCACCTGAACTGTTGTCGGCGCTCAACCAGAGGCGACCGGCTGCAGAGAGCTTTCCAGCGCTCACTGTTATACTGCGATTTTTGTGGGAAGAGCTCTCAAGGCCACTCAAATCCCATCTTCGCTGTGGAATATGTCACGGCATTTCGTATCATTCACAGTCGTTCCGCTAGATTTCGCACGATCGCGACCGTATGAAGCAGTGCTTGCGATCATGCGACTTCTACCGGCAAGACCGAGAAAAGACGCCAAATGCCGTGACATATTCCATCGCGAAGATGGGATTTGAGTTATCTTGAGAGCTCTTCCTACAAAAATCGCAGTATATATGGCAGATTGCCGGTCGATCGCGGGCGGTTGGTTTTTCCACAGAAAGCAGAGCTCTACTAGTAGGAAAGGGTCAGCAAACGTGGCCCTGCTCTCCTGGCCAGCGAGGTAATCAGCCTGTCAAAGGGAGAACCGGCGACGCAGCGGACGGGGCAAGGGTTCGTCGGACGGCGCTCTCTAGCAGACGGGCCGCGGGTCGCAACACGGGAATGTTCAGACCCGGCCCACAGGCAGCTTCCGAGATACGAGACAGCGGTTCGGCAAGACGGAGCGATTTCTACCGAAAATGCCAGCCGGAAGGCTGGGACAGGGCCTTTTAACTTCCTTATCTATTGTTGTCGGTGCTCACAGTGGCGCGTTTTGCCCTTGCAGCTTCTTGCTGGAACTAAATTACAAACACCTGTGACAGTTATTGAGTTGGTCCCACACTAACGTACACTGTGAGGCCTGGGCCAAATTGGGGCTGGCTGGTCGGAAGTTGGCGTGCTCGGTGGAAAAGTCTGCTCTTTTTTCGATTTATTTTCAATAAATTTGTTTATAAGTAATACCACGAGTGCTTTGGAAATTATCGATCAATCCCCGACAGCGAAGCGACGTGGGAATTTATCTGAGAATTTCCAAAGCACGAATGGTATTTAGTTTGACTATTTCTCGAATTAAATTTGTATTTGGGAAGCTGATTAATTAATAATAGTTACGTAAGTTAATCTGCTAGGTTTACATATTGTTTAATAATTTAAATTTCTACACTGATACCTGTATTCTTTGTTTACTTATTCCAGGCTGTCTGCAATGTTAAAATCAAGGATGTTTAACTCTACAATTAAGGATTAATACAATACAAAAATGAACAAATAAATAATGCACGAAACTTATGGGTTTATTTGAAAACCTTTAGGAGTATTTTCATCACAAATATCTATCAGAGATTGATATTATTCTGCTTTCAATACTACGGAGTTCACCTTTCGTTTCTCCGGAAGTTTTCTAAGCAGTTTCCTTTTCGAATTCCTTGCATGCCTTGCGTCTTTAAATTCCAAGTCTGTGAATGGATTAAAAATTCAACAGTGTTCTTTAAAATATCTTTCTTGGCTCAATTTAGCAGTTACATTTCATATTGTTTTAATTGTGTTTTTCCTTGTACTCTTGTCCATTCTATTTTCTCATATTGACAGCTCAGTCCTTCAAAATGTTCGCAATTTCTTGTGTTGTTGTAATTTCTAATACGAAGCTTCGTTCTTTACAAACATTTTGACATTGTCTAAAAACGTATTTTCTATTTTTTTTCTGTGTTGTATGGAGTAGCATGTTGAATAATTTTATTTATTTCTTGTTCGGATATATCATCAAATCTTTTCACCATTTCGTACATTGAATAAGAAAATGGAAATGCGTACTTAGATGTTAATAAACACAAGGATCCATACATATTACCTCCGCCTCCTGAAGATTGATGAATCGCAGCTAATGAACGGGCACTGAGGAGCAGGTGATAATAAACGTTAATGAGGAAAACTGATAATTCTTCTGTGAATCATTGCTCTGATTTGTCAATATCGTATGTATTCTTAAATAACTGCCAAGGTCATTATATCCGTAAGTGTAGTGCATGTTTTTGCTTGGAAGTTGGCTGTGGTTTTGCCTCTCTGGATGCGTAGATCCGGCGCTGACCTACCGTCGGCTAGCGGAGTTTCCCCAACTAGGTATCCACCAGCAAGCCACCGCCCCAGCCAGGACAAGCTCTTCTAGCTCGTCGAATAATATCGTCTATTTTCTCTTACGCATCACAAAATCGTTTCGTCATTTACTTTAGTTAACAACTGTTTGAATGAGACAATGGAAAAGCGCGCTATGTTGCACATCGACACTGGGATCGATAGTACCGCCTCATAAATCATGAATCGCAGCTTACGATTAGGCACTAAGGAATACGTGGTCATTAAAATCGATTAAGAAAACATTTTTTTGTGAATCACTGCTCTGATATATTAATACTGAATGTATTCTTTAACACAATTTGTCTTAATTTCATGGTTGGAATAGTCACTACAAATGCTTGATTCGCGCATATTTTGAATGTTCCACGACTGCGTCAAAATGGAATTATGTAAAGCTGGCGCACGTTAGACAAAGCTGCTGTTGCCAACAGCTTTTCTGCAAAGCTGCAAAGCACCAGCACGTTAGACCGATGCTGGTGGCACTAGCCCCCTTGTTCTTGCACCCAAAGTTTTGCCCACAACTTCGATGGGGATTCGTATAGGCCCTGAGCTGGGGCTCTATTTCCCATGAGCGACGGGGGTACCTCCTATGTTTTCGCCAAAGCCGTGCACTCGAGGAGGACACGGACAAAGGTAAGGTGAGCGACTCTCTTCAAATCCTCCCTTCTGTATCCTGTGGTAAGAGCCTTTGTCTCATCTATCAGCGATCACACAAATGCTTCGTCATATGCTGTAAATCCAGAAATCGTGTCCGCAACAAACATTCAACGGCGCTGTGTGTATTATTTATTTCCGAAAGTATACATTTCCACACTAATCACGCAGGGGAAGGGAAGTTACCCATCTGAATGTACAGAAAGTAGTAAAAACGGTTGCTCGTAATTTTCAGCCTCCAGCAGGCACACTCTTCCGGGCACGGCGCACTCGCTCGCGATCGAAGTCTGGAAAGACTTGGCGCACGCATGTGCCATCGCCGCACACGCAAACAAGTGGATATTTACGGTAGCGCCGCGACCAGTAGCACCGGAAAGGGGACACCCCACCCTTCTCCCCATCCCCGAACGGATCCCACAGGACTAAACGACCCAGCTTCACCGAGTGGACCCCGGTGGCGTGTATACGCTATGGTATCGTACAGAAGTAAACTTTTTAGGTGAAAAATTGTAATTTATATAATTTTCTTTATTAAAGGCATGTTTCATTACTAAACTTGACTCTTGACTATTATCTTGTATTCATTTTTGTGAGTCAGCGGTCGCCAAACTTCTTAAGCTTGTGAGCATTCACACCGTTGTCAATCCAACTGTGAACTACCAAGAAACCATGATATATTTTTTTTTTCAAATCTTAACATCTGTTTATTTTCTATAAACATGCATTTCTATTAAATATGAAACTAATTTTATACGAGAAAATTTTATACAATATTCACTATAAGAAAAATAAATTGAAATGGAATTGCACATTACAAAAAATTGAAATATAGTTAGTAACAAATTATAAATGTAAGAACAGATTTTTCATCAGATTTGTTAATCAACCCTGGACATGAATGAGATACACCGAAAAGTGTTCCCCTAACTACTAATAGCTTCGACGGCGTGGCAATCCCTGTTTTAAATGTTTGTGTGTGCTCTCTGCGAATAAAAAAATAGAAAAACCGTTTGAATATACTAAACGTTATATGAATATTTAAAGGAACTAATGGATTTCTTGTTTTCGTAATTAATGGCACAAATTTATTGCTTGCCATGGGCGACAGATTTCTCAGATACGCCTCTGGTGGACCCTACCTGATACAAAACGAAAGCGCTCAGCTCTCAGAGGGGCACAACCAGCCAAAGAGAGGGCACCATCGCCACATTTCGCCTATTTTTACTAGCTCCTAATAGACTTACGCCAGCCTTGCTCCCGACTTCACACAATTGCATGATTGCAACATCTTAATTAATCCTACTGTATACATTAATAATACATTACCCATATCACTCATACATTATCCAACCACATCATAATACTTCATTATTTAACAATGTAATGTTTAACTTCTAAAATAAGTATAATCAAGTTCTTTGTTGCGTGATCCTATCGCAATATTAATTTCACAATTCTCGAGAGAGCACGTTTTAAACATGACTTTCATATCCGCAAAAGGCTTTCTTTAATATTCCCACAGAACAAATTCACTGGAAGGAAAAAAATTATTGCGTTTGAGTAGCCTTGGAGTACATACATTTAACTTTCTCCCCAACTACTACTACTTACTTACGTATTAAAGAGAAGTATTGCAATGCTCTAGCAAAAAATGATTATCGACAGAAGAACTCGTTTGGTGGGACCCTGGTTACGAAAAAATGGGTACATCTTGTTCCTATATGTATTAAATTACCCTCTCCAACAAGCTGTAAAGTCAGGATTCATGTTTTGTGGATTTTTTCTTGATATCGAAAAACTGTTTTATGTAAAAACGTCTGTCCTCCTGTCCGTCTGTGGTCAACCCTAGGACCTAAATCGATTTTCTCTAAAAATGATATTCCCCGATCGAACTGGCCGAACCCAAGATCCTGAGAAATAGAAACGGATATTTGATTTTTGGAGATACATTTCATAAAGACTGACAATGTTCAAAATTTTCACAAAAATAGCTCAACATTTTTGGATTAATATTTTTTTCGGATAGAGAAAAAGAACACTTAAAAATGGCGCGTCTTGTTTGAATTGTCTTGTTTGAATTTTTTTAAATTGCCAATTTTTTGGAGTCTTCTCATAATTACATTATCAAAAATATAGATTTTTTTTGAATGAAATCTGTGCTTCCTAGACAGACCTTTCAATAAGATCAACTACAATTTTTCGAAAATGTGAGTAGATTTCGCCTAATTATTACTTGAAGTGAAAGCAATTTTTAAAAAATCTAAAAAACTCCTCCGATATTTTCTTCTTCTTTTTTCGAATTGAGGAAAGTACAAAAATGGTCATGTTACATTTTCATTGAACTCCCTCAATTGTCGATTGATTGATTCGTGTTTCCGCGCAAGTCAACTACTTTGGTCATTAGTCCCGTAAGTGTAGTGCGTGTTTTTTCTCGGGAGGTGGCGCTTTTCCCCACTGAATGGCGAGATCTGGCGCCGACCTACCGTCGACTAGCAGGGTTTTCCCCTCAACCAGGTATCTCCCACCAGCGGGGCACCGCCCCAGCCGGGACAAGTTGTAAGCTCCCGACCGGTCTCCCGACATGTGTGGTAGTGTAGTGCATGTTAGTGTGTGTGTGTGTGTGTGTAAGAGGAGAGGATAGGACAAGGAAGAGGAAGGAAAGATCGCGCGCGGTCCGTGGCCCGTTTGTTAGGGTACTGCTCCGGCATTCGCCTGGTGTTGATCGGAGAAACAACGGAGAACTACCGATCAGAGCAGCCGGTCGCTAGAATTCTCCTGCAGACAGCGACTGAATTCGACCTAGCTGACAAGCTAGTGTCGAAAATCCTGCCGCCGTCGGGACTCGAACCTAGGACCTCCCGGTCAGAGGGACTGCAGTGACATCAGGTTGATGCACTGAGCCATCTCTCCCGGTTCAATTGTCGAAAATAGCAAAAGTTACAAATAACACGAGATGGCATGTGCTGTCGTAGCCCCGCTAGACGTGTGTGTGTTCGCGTGTAGGCATGGACCTGCGCGCGCGCTGGGCGGGGTGGCGGCTGCTGTCGCTGGTGCTGTTCGCCAGCGCCTACCTGCTGTACACGTACTACTCGGCGGGCGTGGTGGCGTCGCTGCTGCTGCCCCAGCCACGCACCATTCGCACGCTGCGCGACCTGGTGGACAGCGCGCTCGCCGTGGGGCTGGAGAACGTCAGCTACAACAGGGACTTCTTCGTCGTAAGCCCATTGCGGTGCTGTCAAGGTCCGCTACCGGTGGCCGTGGCACGCGTCGTTGCTCCGTGCAACGCCACCTATATTACACCTAGATACCACTTAGATTATAATCTAGGTGGTGTTGCTCCGTGGCATGCCACGAGCTACTCTGCGCAACTAGCGTCGGGAAAGGAAACTATCAGTAACCCCGCCGTTTTACAATAGGGATGGCGTTGTCTCTGGCGGCGGGGTGACCAACTACGTGAAGGGGCGATTTCGTCGTGCCATTCGTGCCACGGACTCCCCGTCGTGGCATCGACCTTGACAACACTGGCCCATTGCGTCTCGCGCTCGACATTTTCCAACTGAGGCAGGAGGGGGACTCGGTTGGTAATGGCGAGCGCGCAACCCTTGCAAACGCTAGGCCCCGGGTTCGATGGGCGACCAACCCCTTGTGGAGTGACAGGACAAACGAGCTCTCAACGGATATTCTCAGGGTTCTCCCGGTTCCCCTGTCTGAAATCTCCTGCTCCATCATCATTCACTTTATCGTTATCGCTATCAACTACTCATTAGAAAAACACGCACTGGTCCTAATGGCCTTTGCTGCAGAAAGGTTTCTACACACGATTAAAAAATATATACATTTCCTCATCTTTTTGCCTCTCCTTTGAGAAAATGCTGAGATGATCCCTTGTTTTGCTTCTGCACAGTTAATGTAATGTCACTATCTGCATCTTGTTGCTAATTTCGGGAAGAGTTGAGCTCGGGTTGTTAATTATTTCGTTAGCAATACTATAAAATGTAATCTGTAGTTAATTTGCCGATTCACATATTTTTCTATTATAAATTTGAAGAAGTGAACATTTATAATTTTCAAATGTTACAAACCATTTGATTACAATTTTACGACTCCATCATAGCATCGCTCTAATGCGTACCTTGTGACTTATAGTCTTCCCACCATATCGTGTCCTTATATAGTAATAGAGTAACCTGGTCAATCGGTCCGTCTGTCCACCACTCACGGTTGAACCCTTTCCTGTTCACCAGCAGGGGTAAGTAAAGTGTCATGCGATGCGTCTCTATCTCCTGATAGAGAACTGATCATTGTTTTGCGAATCCAACCAGAAGATTCTAAGAAATTTCTCTAAAAACGAGGTTTTGTTTCATTAAGCAACTAATACACGTTTTGGGTGACTTACGATACCTACAGTTCATTTGATTCTTCTCCACAAGATGAATGCATTGCCATAAGTCTCTCTAGAACATTTTGATTTCCTCTACAATATTATGGAAAATTTACAGAAAAACAGATGTTTTTGTTAACTTGAAGGCACCTACGAGAATATTGATGTTCAATTTCATTTGATCATTTGATTGCTCTGGACAAGGCAAATCGACTGGCACTATTGTTAGCCGGATGTTTCTGGAATTTCTGAAAGAAAAATATGAATTTGGAGATTTCAATGCGCCTACTGTGGGGAAAACGCTGCGAATTACTATACGACATTTCTAGCGTAACTTGAATCCTTATTAGAACATGATTCATAAGATTGGCCATAGTTAAACCTAATTACATAATGAAACATACAATTTTTTAATGAAGTGCTTCTAATGATACTTTTTCATTTAACTCTGTTCCCGAAACAACCGTATTGCATTTTACGAGCCAGGCAGCCGTATTGTATTTAAAACTTACTTTTATTATGAACATAGCGAAAAAATATCAACATGAAAATCCCCGCCGGAGACCGCACGCTGAGCGAGTTTTGCTGTATAGCAGTGGTGTCAAGGTCTTCTACTGGTGACACTGGCACGCGCCGTGGCACCTTGGCATGCCACGAGCTTCTCAGCGCAACAGCGTGGGAAGGAAACTGTTAGTAACCCCGCGGTTTTACAATAGGGATGGCGTAGTCTCTGGTGGCGGTGTTGGTGTAAACGAACTGCGGGAGGGTTCGATTTCGTCGTGGCACTGTGCCACGGACTTCCGCTCGTGGCATCAACCTTGGCAACATGCTCTATATAGAGTACAGATTGGACCACCTAAGTTGCCACACAAATATTTTGAAAACTGTTTAAGGTATCGAGATGATATTTGCGCCATATTGTTGCAGGTGATAGGGCAAATACATATTTTCGTTTCTTGTTAGTACCGTGTGGTTCATTTTCGAGATATTGACACAAATTGTTTTTTTTAATGGAAAATATATTTATTCTTCAGCATTCTATAGTTCTTTAAAAATGAAAATGCAATGATGTAGATATTGTTAATATTCGAAAAGGTTTTTTTTTGCAAAAAACAGTGCAATTAGAACTTGGTAAACGCCATTACTGCAGCGTGCAAGCACAGCTGGCCTTACTTAAATCGTTATATGTGAGTCGACGCACCTTGACGGAAAACGAGTAATTTCCCGCTTAGAGGATTTCTACACAATTATTTCCAAAAGGATTAAATAAAAGGAAATAAATGTACTGTAATTTCTCCTGAATGTACATGTGCTTTTTCGTGACTCCCGCTCGTGGCATCCGACCTTGACAACACTGCGTGTAGGGGGGGGCGTGCCTCGTCATGTTCTGCGTGGCGTCGTGGTGCGCAGCACGGCGCGGACGCCGTGGGCCGCGAGCTGTTCCACAAGAAGGTGCACCCCGCCGGTGGCAGCGGCAGGCGGGCGCATGGCGGCGTCGGAGGGGCTGCGACGAGATGCAGGCGGAGGCCTTCGCCTTCACACCGAGGTGGCACGGCCTACCCGTTCATCGAGCGACACTTCTCCGAGGAGCAGAAGTGCGCGCCTGGCCGAGATCCAGATGTTCGCGCCCACGTCATGTCCGTGCCCATCCAGAAGCGTTCGCCCTACAAGGAGCTCATCATCTACGGTGAGCCCCCAACGGATCAATCGATTCGGTATACTGCGATTTTCTAAGAGCGACTCTCAAGGCCACTCAAATCCCATCTTCGCGATGGAATATGTCACGGCATTTCGCGTCTTTCTCAGTCCTTCCGCTAGATTTCGCACGATCGCGACCGTATGAAAGCAGTGCTTGCGATCATGCGACTTCTACCGGCAAGACCGAGAAAAGACGCCAAATGCCGTGACATATTCCATCGCGAAGATGGGATTTGAGTTGTCTTGAGAGTCGCTCTTAGAAAAATCGCAGTGTAGTGACTTCGGACGCGTCGACGGCTAAGGTCATTAGTTCCGTAAGCATCGTGAATGTTTCGTCGCGGAAGTTGGCGACGATCTTCCCTTTCTGGATGGCGAGATCCGGCACCGACCTACCCGCTTGCATGCGCTGGCGGAGTTTTCCCCAACTAGGTATTTCCACCAGCGAGGCACCGCCCAGCCCGAACAAGCTCTAAGCTCCCGACATGTGTGATATGTTGGACATGTTAGTAAAAGTGTGTAAGGGGCGAAAATAGGGCAAGAAAGAGGAAGGAAAGATCGCGCGCGGCTCGTGACCAGTTTTGTTAGCAGTACTGCTCCAGCATCCGCTTGATGATCGGTGTGAAACACGGAAAACTACCGATCAGAGCAGCCGGCCACTAGAATTCTCCTGACATCGACTTAATTTTACCTGGTCTAGCTAGTGTCAAAAATTCATCGGGAACCCTAGAACTTCCCGGTCAGATGCACTGCAGTGACGTCAATGATGCGCCTTTAGCTACCCAAGCCGATGTGAGATCGTAACGAACCAATGAAATAAGAATGTGATAGACAGGGTGGTGTGGAACGGGAAGACGTATATTATATTATGTTACGACTCACATATCACGATCCAATTGACATTAGCAACAAATCTAAATGCACAAGCTGCTCACAATACGTGATCATGCAACTAATTTTATCACATTCAACCTCACTTCCCACGCATGTAACACAGCTGCGACATTCGAGCCATACGATTCATTTGTTATAATGTTGAGGTGACATCACTGTACACTGCC